>JAFBJU010000458.1:439854-537354 GCA_016785305.1 Colistium nudipinnis
TGCAAATTAGTCATTAGGTGGTACTCGAATTTCTCTTGGGCAGTAGCAAAGCACTAGGCATTATGTGTGTTTTTTTTCTCCTGCCAGTACGCAAATGGAAAATGTTGCTGTTAGCTCTTTCTATTAAAATTTTGCTTGGTTTGTTTGTTTTAGTTGCACAAAATAAAGACGGACAGATTAAATTGTCTTTCTACATCATTTCAAATGACCGGATTATCAGTTATGAATCTAGACCTTCGATATTCAGATGGGAAAGTAATCAGGTTTCACCTTTTATTTTAATGTGTCAGATCAATTTTAAGATTATAGATACAGATTTTAGATTCATGTTTTCTCATAGTTCCTTAAAAATGTCAAAGAGATGGGATTGAAAAAGAAGGCAGCGCAGAGGAGAGCTGGGATCTCTGTCTCTCTCTCTCTCTCTCTCTCTCTGTCTCTCTCTCTCTCTCTCTGTCTGCGTCTCTCACTCCTGTGCTTTCCTGGTTCACAACTAACCGGCTAGAAAATATGAATGAAAACACCCCCCCCCGCCCCCCTTGTTGGCCCAGACCCTGGTTCAGGCCTGCCCCCCCTCCTCCACTTCTTGGCCTTGTGTTGTTATGGGCCTCGTCTCAGTGTTTAACAATGTTTGAATATTTCTCAGGAGGACAAGGCTGAAAGGAAGGAGCAGTGGAGGATGAGGTTGTGTGTGTGTGTGTGGGGGGGGGGTCGTTTTTGTGTGTTTTTTCTGTATTTTTGTGTCTGTTTATTGAGGAGCTGTTGGGGTTCGGAGAGGGGGGAAGGGTGGCGATCAGGGCCACGCACTTAGGGTGCTGTGTGAATGTGGGTCTGTGTGTACCCTTGCGTGTTTGTGTCGGCATCTATTAATGAGTGTGTTGTGCGTTTGCACTCTTGAGGACTTTAGATTCAAGTTGGCAGTAGTTGTGTGTAAATGTCGGAAAATAGTTGTCTCTGTGTGTAGGATTGCTTGTGTGTGTCTGTGCGCGCGCGTGCGCGTGTGTGTTTGTGAGGTAGCCTGCAGTGCTTTAGAGTAGTGGTGTTAATAAGTCTGAGTCATATCCATGACAACGGCTAGACTGTACTGGCATCTCAACCACAGAACAAAATGGCATCTCACTGTAAAACACGCTGTGACACTGGCTTCCTGTGTACAAAGAATCTCTGAACAACAACCCACTTAACTCCGTGAGTTACAGGGATGAGACATTCATTCGTTTGACCTTGAAGGGCTCGAAGTCTCAAAACACAAATTATTTTAAGGCTTGCAAGCGTTTCTCCTGTAAATGATTTTATTAGTGTTAAATTATATATATATATATATATATATAATTGCCCAACAACAATTTTTACCAGGCTGTGCCGTGTGCATCGTTCAAAAGCGCTGCATTGTCTCATGTCATGTCATGTTTGTGTTTCTGGGTGTTACCATGCAATAAACCAATCAGTGTGCGTCTCTAAATCCCTTTAAAATCCAGTTGAACTTGCACCTAGTAAATTAAAATAAATCAACCTGTCCTGCCGCCCTCAAAGGATTAGAAACATATCTGATGAATGGATGGATTCAAAAAGTCACTAGTCAACTCGTCAAAGCTTTCTTGGTAATCATGTCAGTGACCACAAATCCACGACAGAGAATACATTTTCTTTAAATCAGTTGCTCAGTCCTATTGCAGACAGAGACTTCACACTGACGGTAGGTTTATGTTTCTGGGGTCGGGATGAACAGTTATTTTGAAATGTTTGTTAAAAAAAAAACAAAAAAAAAAACAACCCACCAGACATAGAGAGAGAATCAGAGAAAGGCAAAAAGAAAAGGAGACACCATGATGTAGTCGCATTTCTCATTTATGAGTTGCCCCTTAAAATGGTAACTCTCCAGATTCTCATTTTGATGAAAAAGTTCTCTCCATATTTGGTGCTCGTTACTGTGGAGTTTGTGTGCTGCACCTCCCACAGTTCAACTGTCAGTCAAAGTGTGGGCAGCTCGGTAACATCCCCTGCTTGGTATTTCTCTTGAAAAAAGTTTGAGCTCTTCCTCACACTTACTATTCTGGTTTCCTTAGCCTTTAATCCCCTCGCACCAACCTCGGTTTCAGAAAACTTGGGAAAAGAAAAACTCCCCTGCTGTTGTTTGTTTTGAATGTTTCGTTTGAAGTGATCACCTCATCGGATTTTGTGTGTGTGTGTGCGTGCGTGCCTGTGTTATAAAAGCAGCTAAAAAACAAATAATCTAAGATAAGGATGATTATTTTATTAGACTGCTTTCCATGATCTGTGTTAGTCATTCTGTGTGTGTGTGTGTGTCTCTCTCTCTTGCTGATTGCTGTAAAAGCAACACAGGGGTGAGTCATCTCCAAAAGGTCACTGTGCAAATGATGTTTGTGTGTTTGGGGAGATGATTGATTTCGTTGACATGAATATGACATGAACATGACTCACTGTTCCCCACTATCTCCGCTCAGCAGTTTTTGTGTGTGTGCATGTGTGTGCGTGTGTGTTTGAGATTTAGTTACATTATTTATTCCATACGAGTACAACCGAGATGGCTCTCTATGCCAAGGGGTTTCTGGGTGTGCGTGTGTTTTTCTTCCGTATAAATATAACATGAAGATGATTCACTTCTCCTCGGCAACACAATAACAATCCACTGATGCCTGTGTGTTTGTTTGTGTGTGTCGAGAGTCACCAGTTGCATATTTCAAGCTATTCAAATGCACAAAAATAACAATAATACAAAGTTGTTAATTTATTCATGTGTAGTCATAAGCTGAGAAGTAGGTTGCTCCCCTTTTCCTTCTCAAAGTTTGTGTCGCTACCAGTGGTTTCGACTTTTACAGGCCCGTTCTGAATATGAAATGAAGAGGCTCTAACTGCCTATTTTCAAATCCCTATTTATTATCTACGTCACATAGCCATAACGGCAACTCTAAATGAATGTCTGCAGGACATCTTTGCCGTATTTTTTTTCTTTCGCTCCCTAATGGCCAAAAAACACTGCCCCCATTAAAACAATGTTTTTGCAGACTCACACACTTGCACATCCTTCAGTATCACACACTCTCAGGTTAACCCGGTGCCCTGTCGGAGGCTGCAGTCCGCATGCTGATGGCAGACTGTGTTTTTAGAGTCGGGGGGGGGGGGTCGGCCAAGGATGAGGGGGGCTGTTGGCACAACTCACTTACACAGACACCCACGCACACACAGACACCCACACACACGCGCACACACTGAGTGTGGTGTGAAAACTTTGGGAAGAAAGAGAGGGATTACAGGGAAGAAAAGGCACTAGGCAGTTTTCTCAGCCGCACTGTGACAGTAAGGTATTTCAAGAATGAGAGATTATTTCCAAACACACACAGACCACGGTATGTACACACAGGGAAGTGATTGTTTGCATCTGACAAGGATGGTATGTCTGAATAAGTGCTTTAATCTGGTACTCAGAGTAACTCCCGTTATCTTTTTTTTTTTGTTGGGAGCACAATGACTCAACTTTTCAGCTTTCTATTTGGGGCTTATTCATTTGAGTTTATTGGTTCAAGTTCTTACCTTGACTTTACATAAAATGTATAGATAAAAAAGTGATTCCGTTGCGTCCATCTTACAATTCTCGTTTTACCGCCGCATCTTTCTCGCATCTCATCTCATCACCTGCTCTGCCATCTTTTCTCACAGTTTCTACTATTTTTCTTTTGTTTGTTTTTATCATCGTTTCCCCTTTCCTTGTGTTATCCCTTTGCCAATTTAATGCCTACGATTTTCAATCAGTCCAGCCGATTAATAGACACTTTTAATTAACTTAACGGCGACTCTTTAGGCCACTCGTCAGCTCCAAATTGTGGCCGTTCGCCTGGACTTTTTTCCAACTTTCAATTAAATTTGCTCATTTTGTCTTCACGTGAAGTACTTGGTCTTTGCTCTGTGATTTTGTTTCACCAGTAGTTCCCCCTCAATCTTTGTGAGGCTAATAGCACCGAAGGGAAAAAAAAGAAAAAGAAAAAAGTCTCGTGACTTTTTCATCTGAAAAATGAAAAGACAGCTGCTACTGGCAAATGGAATCATTGGTAGCTAATTAAGAGTATTTCTGTGAAACTCTTGTCGGGAAGTTGTGTGCTCTCAGACGGGCAGATGGCAAATAGCGAGGTGGTTGCAGAGTGTAAATGAAGGACAAGTGGCAGATTGCGAACATTAGCGGGAATCTTTTCAAACTTTTTAACCATATGGTATCACAGCGCACTGCTCATTTTCTCGCTCCTTGATTTACATTTTGTTTTAAGGCATTGAATTTCTTCCATCCGTTGTTTTTTTCCCTCCCTCTCTGCCCTAATCCCTCATCCCTTCTTTTCCCCCCCAAAACTCTGTCTTTTGATTCTCTCCGCTCATTCACTACCCCCTGTTTGCCTCATATGAGTTTCCAGCCTTATTTAGAAGGAATGTCCTGCTCTTCTCGAGCGATCTGTCAATTTGGATGTGTGTTTAAATGAGACGTGTCCTGTGTGGGCAGGGAGTCAGAGCGAGAGCTGAGATTGGCCGCTGTCACTCCACCCACACTGGAAATGTCTTATGTAAACACCATCCCCTTCATCCCTCCTCGAGAAGAGATGATTATGGCGTTTTATGAAAAGGAGGAAAGAGAAATTTGTAAAGTGGTGAGAAACATATGGGAGCGAGGACAGAGAAGAGGTCTGGGCTCAGTCTCAAACCTTCTCTCTTTTTTTTATTGAGCTGTGACTCCATCTCTGCTTCTGTTGGTTGCGTGTCTGCTTTTCCTTTTTTTCACTTTTTTTTTTTTTTAAACTGTTTTAGAGAGGGGTCTTGATTTGTCTTTGTGATCTTCAGGGATCTTAAGATTGACTCTACCTTCACTGACATAATACCACAAACAATAGAGATCCAATACAGAATTTACTGATAAACCTTTTGGAACTCAGTCCTAATGTTTAATATCAGTGTTGATATCACAATTTTATCTGCTTTCATTTATTTGCCTTATACATCATGAAATGTCGAGAATTTAAAGGACTCGAAGGTGTAATACTTAGGTTTGCCGCCATCTTGCCTTTTTGGGACTACTTTGAAAGTGAGTCCTTGGTAAGAAATGAAATAGTTTGCGTGCATCAGTTATTTCACCAAGGTATCTCTTATTTCACTTTCACGCACACACAAGCCCATAAATCTCTTCCCACCTTCCCGCCCGAGCTCATATAACAGACTTTTCAGTAGTGTTATGCCACCAGATAGGATTTACAGCTCTCACTCATCTGCTCCCCAGAGGCACACCCAGTGGAGTAAACCAAAGACACAGAGAAGGAATGGAGTCAGGGGGGCGTTTGGTTTTTTGGCTGTTTTAAGAATCCGAGCCCCACAGTGTGCAGTTCCTCCTCATAAATATTTCACAGGATGCACCAGTAAGATCAAAGTGAAGTTGGCTGTCGTATTGTTGTGTATCTAAGGGGAGGGTGGGGGGGGGACATTTAAAATATCCCCCCTGTGCCCCACTTCTCATTAGGAACCCTCAAATGTAAACACAAGTGATTTCGAAGGTTTCTTTATTTAAATGTATGAATAATGCTAAAAAATATTCTTTCTGTAGCCTGGTAATGGGTTTAAAAAAGGGGAAAAGACAGCCCTTGCAGTCAAAGTTTAAAAATACTGAGCGAGTAGAAGATAAATAAAAAATGGTGACATCTTGATCTTTGTAAAGTCCATAAGTTAATACTGCAAAAAGCAAACTACGCATGAGTCTCTTTGGGATATATGCATTTCTATGATTTGGCCTTAACCAGATAAAGAGAAAGGGGATCTATTTTGAGTTTCACAAAGACAACTTTCATTGTTTTCAGTATCGACCGACCACTCTCTCTTTATCTCTCTCTAAGCCTGGATAACAGGAGTCCTTTTGCACATGGTTTTGTTTACCTATATTATGTAATGTGTGTGTGTGTGTGTGTGTGTGTGGGTGTGTGTCTGGGCGTGTACTGTATGTGTGTGTTTGTCAGATACATGATACTGACCATGCTGGAAAGAACACATTGTACTCTGACCCCCGCTGACACACATCCTGTCTGATGGGATGACTTGACATTATTATGACATTATTGTGTCTCCTCTAGCTCTGACAACAGAGCTGAGGGCTCAGCTCTGACGTCTCCACAGACCGGGGGTGGTGGGATGATACCTGGAAATCTGAACCACAGGGAACAAAACATCATCTTATGTTTCTTTTAAAACATCTTAAATGGATTTCTCACCTCTTTTAAACTGATATCAGAGAGGCGGGGTCACATTTCAGAGTGACACACACACACACACACACACCGCAGCTGGATGAATTCCGATTTTTGACCTAAATTTAGACGTTGTTATCGTGACGGATACTGTTATCTCTGTGTTAAAGTGTTGGCTGATTCCCCGGCTTCTTTTCATGGTCTTGTTAGTGCATTTTCTTTTTTTAAATGACATCCCCCTGTTTCTAAAGCAATTAAATACTGCCTGTCACAGCCAGAGGCCAAACATCAACAGAGTATACAGTATATTATATTATTATAATACTACATGTAATAAAGTCCATATTAGAATAAACAAAGCAAATACAATTGTAAAGTCCAACAGGATTGTGATGGTTACATCAATACTTTTTTCATCTAATCACATGGGAAGACCAAAACCTACTGTAGCTCCAGCTTTTCCTATTGGGAAGATTACTTACGTTGCTTTTTACATTACAGAACAGAAACACCCAGCCCAGTGTGTCCAGTATGAAACCTATTCTACACTCCTCCTTTGTGTGCGTGTGTGTGCGTGCATGTGTGTGTGTCTCTTGTGTGTCTCTTGTGTGTCTTTGTTGCTCTTCTTACCTTCCAGTTGACTGGACTGGCCTGTTTGTCCAGTATCAGATATCAGGCTGATAGCAGCTCCGGCACAGTTTCAGTTTTCGGCCTTGTTGTTTCCACGGGAACATGGTAGATCTATTAATGATTAAACCTTTGCATCCATTGATCCTGTACTAAATGCTATGCCTAAATTGCCCATTTTCAGCCAGAAAGGGATCAGCTCAGTAGTTTATATTCGGCTAATGGATGCAGTATCAGCTGTGAAAAGCTTATTGATCACTGATGCACTTATTACTTCGATGATAACATTTATTGGTCTCGAAATAGAAGGATTCTGGGTTTTGCGTGGCAGCTGCTTATACAGATGACATCGGCCACAATGTGTGCACATGTGCAGGATGATGCAAAAAAAACGAAGAAGAGATGATGAAATAATAATAATTTAGTATTTGTAGAGTTGGACTGCACATACACACGCATTAAGGCATAGGGGATGAATCATATGCTCTTTGAATTCATACATATACACACGCACACACACACACACACAAAGAGACATGCTGCAAATGTGAATTTTGGAAGGTGATGACACAGAGGGAAATGAGGAAGGATATTAAAAGGATGCATATGGGACAGGGTGAATGGAAAAAAGAGTGGTGACAGAAATATGATGACTTACTTTTACCGTTTACAGTAGAGGCAAATAGATGTTTTACTGGAAAATAATAAGAATAATTAGTTCTTTTAATCATTTTGTTTTATTACATATTATTTTTCCAACAGTCACAGCCAAACAAAACAAATAAACTATTGATGGACTGATTCCGTCCATTATTCATTATACAAGGTTATTTGCAATTCATATGTAGCACATGTAAAATGTCACTCCAGTGAAGATGAGTGAATTGAATGGTGGCAACTGTTGATGATGGTGGTTGTGGTGATGATAATGGGGAAGATAATGATAATGAGGAGAGTGATGATGGGCCTGCTCCTCGATGTGAGAGAATGAGGATGACGACGATGATGATGATGATAATAATAATAATAATAATAATAATAATAATAATAATAATAATAATAATAATAGCTGAGCGGTACGATAATGACGCGTGTAAGATGGGAACTAAACCGAAAACTAAAGCTTGTTGTGAAGTTGTAATCGCTGACGCACTTCACCTTTTCACACAAAGGTCATATATATACCAGGCAAGGGTGTGAATAGTAGTTGTGCGTGTGTGTGTGTGCGTGTGTGTGTGTGTGTGTGTGTGTGTGTGTGTGTGTATGTTTAATCTTTCATGTTTCTATTATTTCTTGGAGTATCCAAATGTTTTATGTGGGCCAGAATGTGTGTGTATGAATGAGTGTATGAGCATGTTTGAGTCTTTATTGGCTCTCGGTGGGTTGAGCACAGCTCCTGACCCCGTTTCCTGCTGTTGTTGATAGAGAGACATCGAGGCCCCGAGGCTCCGGGGACCAGACACTGCCCGGAGGAACTTCCTGTCACTGCTGCCTACAACCACTTGATTTGTCATTGTCTCGATAGGCCTCGCTTTCTTTTTCTTTCATTTTTTTTGGCATCCATCAAAGTCTGATTCAGTCTTTCTGGGCCATGAGCTCCAGACACGGCTCTATGGGCCTCAGACATGAGAGGGGCATCCTGGTCAGTCCTGTTGTCATGAGCGGTGGCACTGCACGCTCGGTTTTGAAAAGTGATCCCAAACTCTCATATTCACTTTATGTTGAAAGAAAGCAATGGTGCATCGTACGGGTCAAAGCATAAATCATAGATAAAGATAAAGAAAACAAAACATTCCATTTTCTCCAACCCACAAAAGTCCATACTGTATGTTGTTGCATAACATATTTCTTGCTGGAGTTATCACCTGAGAAGTTCAATTTTTAGGTCAATTTGGCTTCGGTTGTCTGTCACGTTTGGAAACCAAACCTAAACATCATTTATAAGGTGTTAAACATTTTTGTGTTTGTGCCTCGTGTGTGTGTGATTCAGGTCGACGTGTGGCCTGTCCGACGACACGCAGGAGAGGGATGGTGACGCTCAGGCTCCGCCCACTCAGCTCTACAGCTGCTACGACCTGGACGACCTGGATGTGGCGTGGCTGGAGCTGGTCAACCAAGAGTTCAGACAGATGGGTGAGTGCACGCTGACTCACTGCATGACTTTTTTTTTCATGTCTGTCCATTTACAGTCCCCAAAACCTCCATGCAATATGTTCTATCAATATTCAGCGCTTTTCGGCAGTTTTTGAACTTTTATACTTTGCATATTTTGTACTGCAGCTGCACATCTTCTTTTCTTGTCCTTGCTCTTGTTATTTCATCCTCTCTTCACTTATCATCACCGGCTGTCTTCGTCTCCTTTGTTCCTGTTCCCACCGTCGCATTCGCTTGTTGGCCATGTTGACAACTGCCGACCCCCAACATTTTATTCAATATCTGATCGGCTCCTTTCAGATAAAGCGCGGTAATTCTCGAAAGATGTTGTTTCTTCCAGCATTTCTTCAGGCCATTACAGTGGCACCGATCAGGCCTGATGGTGGCGTAATATAGGTTCCATAAAATCACCAGTGTGCATAATCTATTGTGCAGGAAAGGAGAGAAAAACAAAAAAAAACGTTGTGTGTTTGTGTGCGGGCACCATTTATGGACGCTGTATTACCTTGAGACAAACGGATGAGTGCGGTCATGCGCACGCATACACCCAACAGTGTTAAATGTGTGTCTGCATGTGCGCAAGGCCGTCTGCATTGCAAACACGTGCACACAACATAAACATACAGTTGAGGCACCGAAAGTACACACAGCGCACAGCACAGGGACTACACACACACACACACACACACACACGCCATGTGTGATGATGTTGTAAGCTCCCTGCCTCCTCGGCGTGTACCCGTTCACTTCATGATGTAAACGTCACAGCAGGTTAATGTCTAACTGTACTTCCCCTTATCTCGGCAGTTTTTTCTCAACAGCAGCTTCTGAGTCCCACGCCACTGTGGTTTGTTCCACGCAGTTCTTGATTCGCACCAGCATTTCTCTACATAATCCACTTGGATCCACTTGATGCAATAAAGAAAGAGATAATCCTCGGTTGCAGACTCCAGGATAGCAGAAGTTTCTTTGCTGCTGTACGGAAGGTTCAAGCACCACCGAATCTGAAAAACCTGAAAAACAAACAAAAAAATCCCCTTAACCTCAGCACTTTTATTAGATACTGTTGCTGAACCAATAACACACTTGACTCTACAGACTGTAATTTAATCTGTGTTGAGGTGTTTTTTGTTTACACGCGGCATTTGGGATTTGTTGCATATTGCAATCTTCAAGAGTCATCACCTTCCACGACTTTATTCCATTCTCGAGCAGAAATAATCATTTATTGCGGGAAAAGATTTCCCACCAGATTTCAAGCCCTTACTGTTCGCCATTTTTGTGTAATCACTGTAATCTCGTCGCATGTAATGAGATAATAATTCGCCACATCTGTCTGCCCCTGTCCTGGAACGCAGACTGTTTACTTTTCTTGCCATTACCACCGCTACCGAATCTTGCGTTTGCCAGTTAAATCAGTTTTCAGCCACTATTAACACGCCTCGGAGCAAGGTATCACTTTGTGATGCAAATGGAGCAGTGATTCACGTGAGTCACGGCGTGCCGAGCTGCGGGCAGAGCGGCGCACATTTCAGCGCCTCTGACTTCCACAGCCAATGGACTTTTAGCGATAGAGAACATGAAGGGTTCCTCTGGTTACCAGAGTCAAACGGCAAAATCCACTTACTCCCACCTCCCGCAGCTAATTCACTGCACATTTCACCCAGAGCTGGCTCGACAGAAAAACGGAGAGTGACCTTGCGAGGTGTAAACGCTAAGGGAAGCTGTATATTTTTCAATTGAAGTGCGCGGCCATGTGCCCCGGGCCGAAAATAACTTGAACCTGGTAAAAAAAAAAGGGCTCACTCAGTCGCGGGACTTTCCTCTGCTGACCAGCTGCTGTTATCCTTGTCGATAACGAGAGTGGAAAAAAAAAAAACGCCACGGTTGACCCTGTAATTTCACACTTTGTTTTAATTGCTTTGGAAAGGCTCAGCACTTTCTCCAATATCACACTCATGCCCAGAGGTCAAATCTGGGCGTCTGCTTTCAACACATTTTCAATGTTTTCCACATCTTAACACACCTTGCTCTTCTCGGTGTGAGAGTTGAAAATAAATGAAGACAATACCAGTGGCACCAGCAAAAGCACACACTTTAATTCAGCTGTCCTTCATCCCAGTTTACCTGGAGTTTAAGGCTTGATTTCATTTTTTCGTTATTCATACCAGTTTGAGAGAACAAGCCAAAACACGGAGCCTAAGTTTTTATTTTATTTTTTTTCTCCCCCAGCCTTGCCCGAGCTGGACGAGCTGACCATGGAGAGTGTTCTGGTGGAGCTGGAGAGCGTGTGCGAGGAGAAGATGCAGCAGGCCATCGAGACGGAGGAAGGCCTGGGCATCGAGTACGACGAGGACGTGGTGTGCGACGTGTGCCGCTCGCCCGAGGGAGAGGACGGCAACGAGATGGTCTTCTGCGACAAGTGCAACGTCTGCGTCCATCAGGTTCGGGAAGCGCCGGATTGGTCACTATTTTAAAAAACAAAATGCTAAACACACCGGCTTTCAGTTTCTCAGATAGTGCCGGTGTCCACCTGAGGCTCGATGAGCTCTGTTGTGTTTATTACACAGTGTCACAGCGTGTTAATTATCCCGTCTGTCTCGTCGCCACCAACGCTCCTTCAGTGTCCTCAGGCCCTGGATGAAAATAGACCTAATTTTATGTTGATTAAAAAAAATATATATATGACTGAAATTGTTGTGCAAATTAGATCGATTGAGCACCAATCTCATGCCAGGTTTGGTCAGGCCGGAAAATGGGTACCTTGGAAAAATGTAGGTGTCATGGAAACTAATTGTAATGATACAAATGTTGCTCCCAGGGAGTACTTTGTGATATTGTTGCGGTTCACACACACCGAGCTTCCTTTGGTGAGTCATTCTGCCGAACCTTCAGCATGTAAAGACAGCCCTCACTTAGTGAAGTGGCTGTGATCAATACAGCCCTTTGTTAAATGAAAGGTTTTAATTGCCAGTCATAAGAAACAGAATCGTTGAGGCCTGAGTTGGCGCTTCTGTCGATATGTGACAATCTATCAGTTTTGTGCGTCACTCAAAAATGTGTGAATTTGCCGTGTTTACAGAACAGAGGAAATAGGAATCAGGCTGTAATTGCATTCTTTTTTTAAAGCTTTGGCCCATACGCAGCCACCGCTGGAAATAAAACAAATGAAGGTAATAAATTCTGATATAAAAATAAGAGATGATGGAGTTGCCTTGTGCCAAGGCCCGTTTAAATCGTGCTTTCTCCTCCACTCTGACTCACATCAAAACTACTTCACTGAAGTCCTTAGAAAATTCAAACAACACAACTTGCGTGTAATTCTTTTACAATGTTCAAAAGTATATTAAAGGGTATTTTCATTTGCAAATGGCAAAATTGTGATGAGACCCTGCAAGCCATTTTGCATGTTTTAAGGAGACGGTGCAGTCATTAGGCAGAAATGCAGCGTATGTTTCCAGGAAAGTCCAATTTAATATCTGCTTGACTTTTCTCCAGGCAGCTCAAAAGTTGCTTCCGAAAAGCCAGACTTGGTGGAAGTTTCGTGGAAGCCGGCAGGGGTGGTTGCTTTATGTGGTGGTGGAAACATTCTTTGCCCCCCAAAACCTGAGCGCTGGCAACCCAGCGGCATGTGACGGAGCCATCAATCACCACGTTCATGTTTGCTTAACGTGCGTCTTCTGGTTTTCATTGCCCCATGTCACGCGAACGGCACGGCACGGGAACTCCGATATCAAATCATCACGCGCCATGATCTTCATTCACCCACGAATGAGGTGTTGTGACCTGATGGCGTTCGGCATGCGCAAGGGCCCGTTTGATCTTTTAAGACTGTGCTTTATTTGCCACGGAACAACGTTCCATCCTCGTGTTGGGCAAGCCGTTTCAGGAAATCATTTGACATTTTGGAAATGGCTCTTTTGTGCTCTCTTGCCAAGAGTTACATGAGGAGCTAATACGGAGCAACAGCTTGGCACGAAGACGTGAAACAGAAGGAAACGGCCTCTCTGGCTCCGTCCAAAGGAAACAACCCAATTTCTCTCCGTCTCCCCCTTTACAGGCGTGTTACGGCATCCTGAAGGTACCCCAGGGGAACTGGCTGTGTCGGACTTGCGCACTGGGCGTCCAGCCCAAATGTCTGCTGTGCCCCAAGAGAGGGGGGGCCCTGAAGCCCACCCGAAGTGGAACTAAGTGGGTCCACGTCAGCTGTGCCTTATGGATCCCCGAGGTGAGGAGCGTCTTTTTACAAAATAGATTTGTGGTGTAATCCTGGATTGATTTAAGATTGACCAGTCCACTTGCCTTGTTGTGCACTTTTTTCTATCTCGCTTTTTGGTCCGTTCCCCGTAGTGGCTGATGCTTTCGTCGAAATCAGGGCCTGGCCAGGACAAATAGTTTGATTGTATTGTGTGATTGTAGAGTGTTTAACTGTGATTGCCCCTCAGTGTCTTGGTCACACAATACACCGAGGAATGAGGACATCAAATAGCTGCATTTGAAAGCTCTGTCGATGGTGGTGGGGGGCATCCTTGCCTGAGTGTTGAATGTCGGTGCAAAGTGGCTCTAGAGAGCGAAAGACTGTTGTTTACCTTGCGTGAGTGCGAACAGCTGTAGCCATTGGTGCAAGAAGCCGTCTATCCTACATCTGCTCAGTGGCCAGTGAGTCAGCAATTACATAAACAAAGTGCGTGCGTGCGTGCGTGCGAATAAATACAAGCATTCAAACACGGCGCACTGGGAGGAGGTGTTTACACCGTGACACAAATGGAAAACGATACCACCTGAAAGAGTGTGCGAGGTGTTCTGGCGTTTGCCCGGGATGGAGACTCGCGCGTCACTTCGATTCTTTTCCGGTCCTAACCTCGAACAAGACTGCATCCCGTTTTGGGGAGTGCTCGGAAATAAAAATCTCCCCCTCTCTCTCTCTCTCTCTCTCGTTGTGGATGTAGCCGAAACGCCGCAGATGACTGTAACGGAAGCAAACGTCACGTAAGCACGTCAACATGTATCGTGCCTTCGCGCACGTATTTGATTCATGCCATGTTCCTGCGAGGGGTTGATGAGAAACATTTGAGCCGTCCGAGTTGAACAGTCGATACAAAGTCAACAGTATTTGAAAGATCAATACGCAATTGCCACATTTGCTTTGTGGCATCGCTACCACCACGGTGTCCAATAATCTGCTGAGCAGATTGATTGGAGGTTTTCGCGTGACTTCCTGCTGCATTGTTCATTCCGCTTATAATTATCTCAACATACATATAAACAAAGTCATCATCGAGAATATTTTTTATTCATGCACCGGACATTGACGGAATTGGAATTCCATTTCTGTCACTCCCGTAGTGCTAAAATGCATACAGTGAAGGAAAAAAATTATATTAATTTATATATATATATATATAATAGGGAGACATCAGATGGTGATATGAGCTGTGCGTTTTAGCAGATCTTTAATGTAAATAGAACACCTGCTTTTTTTTTATATATTCACCTGGATTTTGGTCTTCATTGATTGATTGAAATCCTCAAATCGCTTGATGCAGCTCCTTCAGTCCAGGCCTCAGGCCTAGCAGTGTGTAGATAATGTAAATTGATGCGAGAGGAAAACTTTTTCAGGCGTGTACGCAGGCAGCTGCTCGATTTCGAGGCGACGCGTCTCGACGATACCTTCAGGAAGCGACTCTCCTCCGAGCGGTCACAAAAGCAGCCGCTCGTTCCGCTCGGCTCGGGGACGGATGCTGCTTCACGCCTTGCGCACCTTTAAATCGTTAAAGACTGTCAGTCATGAGTCCTCGGCCTATTCAGCGGCGCGCTCCCGCAGCACATTTCTCAGTAATGGAGTGGCTTCTGGCACCTCGAACCTTTTACTTCTAATTGCCTTCTGTCACCCTTGATTGGGCTAATTGTTTTTGGCTGCTCCATTCGCTTTTGTTTTTCTGCTCCTACCATGGAGGTAAAAGGGAAAAAAAGAGCATTTGCATTTGTGTGTCGGTGCGTGCGTCCTCATATCGACTCAGATATGTACGCCTGCATGAGCTAAAAGATATGAATAGCAGATGTGTGTACAAATACACACTCATTCACTCTGTGTGTGTGTGTGTGTGTGTGCGATCTATAAAGAGTGCCAAATTGGTGCGTGTGTGTGTGCGTTGATACAGGCCCCCTGCAGTGCTGTGTGTGCAGCTTCCGTCCGCCCTCTGCCTTCAACCTTTAGAGTGAGGTTTTCCCTTAAAGAGCTTTTCACAGACGCGCACATGTTCCCAATCTATAGCCCCTCTTTCAGTAAGACGCCGTTTTCCCTAAACGCCATGTCCCAGAGATAACAGATGTTAAGGAGACGGATCTTTATGCCAAATCTTTATCCTGAGGAAACCAACGTATTTTCCGCCCATGTGTGCGATTGTAGTCAAAATGATTGACAAAAACCTGTGTTCTGCAAACGGAGGTGTGAGATGTAACACATCATCATCAGCATCCTGTACCGCCATTCCGGCTCTGGCTCTTATGTTGACATTTAGCAACAGCGCCCCACCGCTCATTATTTGCACTGTTTACACATTATTTTGAATTTAAAATCTTGAAAATGTCAGGAAATTAGCGCATTGAGGCCTGGGCACACACAAACACACACACTCCTACATGGAAAGCTTCAGATGTTTTCAGTGTTCACAAAAACCACCAAAGAGAAAAGGGGCCGAATTGTGCAAAGGTCAATCTCTGTAAGTGTGTTTGTGGCTGTGTTTGCGCATTTGTGCTCAATGTGTGAGCGCGATTGTGAAGACGGTCCAATCAATAACCCCCTAGCATTCAAAGACCAGAAATCCTTTTCCTAATCCGTCCAGGAGAAGTGAACACTGACGGTGGCATCAGTGTCTGAATTGTGCTTTGTATTGACATCTTATATACAGAGAAAATTGACCCCTGCTTCTGTGCACTGTGCTGCCCTGAAGACGTCAATAATAACAGAGAGAATCAAGGCTGTGGGCTTTGATACCGCGCGTGCAGGAGAAGAATAAAACCCGATAGAAGGATGTGGAGCTAGGGAAGGAGTGAGGTGACCTGTGGAAATGAGTGGTCAGCTTGTTAATTCAGGCGTGAAGGACAATGAGGCCAGAAATATAGCATGAGAGGAAAAGGGGAACAGGAGAGAAATGGAATGTTATGGAAAGTAATGAGCAGTGGAGGAAGGAAGGAAGGAAGGAAGGAAGAAGTGGCTCTTTGGTGACGAGTGCTCTCCACTGCCATCTGCATGACTGCTTGGCACAGGTCAGTGACTTTTTGGTTGGGTTTGGTGCGGCGACAACTGGAGCCAAAGTAATCATGAATAGATGCTCAGAGAGAGAGAGAGACTCACACTGGGCTTTACAATTACGTTTTAGAGCACATGTGTCCCCGCTCTGCTTCCAATCACAGACTTGCTAATCCACAATCTTGGCGTGGAAAGAAATTGGAAGAGACTCAAGTAATTATCATCCGAGCCACAATGAGTTGTTTATTAAGTTTCGGTGAGAGGTTTTGTGGCAAGTTTGATCTTCTTTTTTCTTGTCAAATGGAAACTAAACAGGTGAAGCGCGAACTCCGGGTTATAAACGGATAAGGTGTTTGTCAGGCATTACGACTTCATTTTAATTTACTTCAATTTAACTTCAAATTTTACTACTCTATTTGAATTTTGAAGGTCTGAAATATAAAGGGTGATTTTTTTTTTTTTCCCTATCCGTACACAACTTTATTTTCTGTCTTGTAGGTGAGTATAGGCTGTCCAGAGAAGATGGAGCCCATTACCAAGGTGTCCCACATCCCTGCCAGCCGCTGGGCCTTGTCCTGCAGCCTGTGCCGAGAACACACGGGAACATGCATACAGGTACGTGGCATGCACGTTAATCCCATCATCCGTGTTGCCCCGTAACATGTTACCCAGTGATTTAAATATACTATGTCTCTATGGATGTTAAGCAGGCTATTTGGTGTACATCTCAGTATGCGTGATTCAGTGGCATCCGGCAATGAAGTTGCATACCCCAAATAACTGAGTGACTCGCTGCGTGTGGGTGGCTCTGTTCCAACCCGCCACTTCTTTAACACACTGCCGAGTACACAAACAAAACCCCCACTGACACACTAATGCAACCCCACTTTACAGTCATTACCCCGAGCATCATTCAGCATTAAAGCTACCCCCCAGGGGGATTTTGTGTGCATGTCTGTGGAATATATACTGCGTGTGTATGCTTGACGTCAATAAAAAATGTCCACAATTCCTGCTGAATGCTGAACATCCGTTAAAAGTACATGCCCACCAACTGGAGCACACAAACCCACCGTCACACAAGCATTTTTACAAATGTGCATGCACTCAGTGGCAGCAGCACATGGCCACAAGTGTCCACAAACACACAAATTCGCATCACGCCTGCAGGGACACAGTGGGAGGCCACCTCTTAGCATGAGCTGTAATGGATAGTGTATCACGCACACACACAGGCATGCACACACACACACAGAAACACAGGCAGGCACACGCACAGAGTAACCCAAATGTCATCTGAAATGGGAAAATCATGTTTGTTGTGACTTGGCTTGTTTTTCTGCTTTGCCGCACTCCTATTGGAGCCTTGAAAACACAAGAAATTGATGGAAAATGACACTCCAACAAATAGCGTGTGTGTGTGTGTGTGCGTGTACGTCGTCCGTGCAGAATTAGGCCTTGCTTGTGTGGATCATCTTGTTTTTCATTTCAGTTCCCATGTTCGCACCAAGTTGCTGCCGCACGTCATCCAGAGCTGGAGTCTTCCCTCCTTTTACCTTCTTCCCTTTGTCAAATTCTATTTCTCGTTCGCTCTCCGTCTCGCCCCTGCAGTGCTCCATGCCCTCCTGTATTGTGGCCTTCCACGTGACGTGCGCCTTCGACCACGGCCTGGAGATGAGGACCATCCTGGCGGAGAACGACGAGGTGCGCTTCAAGTCCTTCTGCCTGGAGCACAGCTGCGCCGCCGGCAACAGCGCCGCCTCCACAAACAATGCCGCCATCCCGGCCATCGTGACTATCGGTCACCACGGCAACATCTCCGCCACCAACAGCGCTCACGCCGCCGCCAGACCCGACTGGGCCGCGGCCGGTGTCAGCGCCGAGCTCCGGTCCGACCAGCAGCACCAACCCCACGTCAGCAAGGAGCCGGAGCCCAGGCCGGTGCCGTTAACCATGCCTGTGTCGGCATCGGAGCGGGCCGAGCGAGAGCAGCTGGAGAGAGAGAAAATCAGCCAGAGGAAGCAGAAGCTCCAGGAGCTGGAGGATGAGTTTTACCGACTGGTGGACCCGAGGGAGGTGGCTGAGAACCTGGAGCTGCCCGTCTCCCAGGTTTGTTAACACGTATACCTGAAACCCTCTTATTCATCACATGAGAGGATGAGCCCTAATACTGTGCACGGTTCATTCACTGTAATGGCTTCTGCTCCATGGGATCTATAAATTATGAATAAATATCTAAGATAAAGCAGAATATCTCATTTGCGCTGGATTAACGGGGTTTATTTGATTTATTTTTTCTTCAAGGTGGACTTTCTGTATCAGTTCTGGAAGCTGAAGAGGAAGGCCAACTCTAATCGACCTCTGGTGACCTCAAAGAGGGACGAGGTGGACAACCTGGCCCAGCAGGAGCAGGACGTCCTCTACAGGCGCCTCAAACTCTTCACACACCTCCGGCAAGACCTAGAGAGGGTGAGTAAGAGATGTCTGTGTGTGTGTGTGTGCGCGTGTGTGTGTGCGTTTATACATCCAGGTGTATAAATGCTCTTTGTTTGATCCAGAAAGATTTCAGAGAAATTGACTTTTTCTTTTTTCTTTTTAAGATCATCAAGCAGTATAATTTATATTAGATTTTTTTTTTGTTTTCATGAATGTTAATGTCAAACTAATGAATAGCTTGAAGGGTGAAGGCATAATGAAATGGCTGATTGATATCGTGAGGGATTGAAAGTGAAAATGCATCCACCACACAGACCCAACTTGGATTTCACCCTGATCCCTGGTCGTTTGGTCACTCTGTGTAAAAGGCAGACTTGATCTCCTGATGAAATCATCAGGCCTGCTGCTTTTATTTTCATGCCTCCGACTTTAAAAAGGCCGCTCTCGGATTGACCCAGGGCTGGGTAGAATCTGTGTCTCTCGGGATGTGGAAAGTTCCATCTCCATTCCTACGGTGTGGGAGGCACCGGCTATAATTGGATATGGCTTTTCTCTTCTTTCTCTTTGGTGAGAGACTCGGGGGAAGGGGGTGTTTAGGGATACCCCCCCCCCCCCCCCCCCCCCCCCCCCCCCCCCCCCCGGCCCCCCCCCCCCCCCCCCCCTGCTGAGCACCGCTGTGCTGGAGTTATCCAGACAAAAAAGATGATAATGTTTGTGCGCTTGTGTGTCACGGAGAGCGGAAGCCTTTGATTTGGAGCCTGTAAATGGTCCCGGAGAGGATGCTGCTAAAGAACAGTACGGTTCTACGTCTCAGTCTGTGTCACATAACCGACTCAGTGGTGCTTTATTGAGCTTCTGCGCCAGTCGTGGACCGTCCATGGAGGCCAGAGTAGACAAGCACGGCTTCTTGTTCCAATATTATCCATAACAAGTCCTTTTAACAGGTGTCCTATCACAGGTGAGATACCAGGACATTATGTTGGTTGTATCCTCGCATCCTAAGCTGTGCAGCGCGTCCCAGCCCCTTTTGTTGGATTGAATCCGCGGGTTGTGGGGTTGGGGGTGTGGAAGCCAGACAGACATGGTAAAGCCATTTGTGTAGTTACAGTGAGGTGCGGCCCTCACACATCTCTGCGCTTTTTTTCTCGAGAAACATGAAATACAAGTAGGTCGTCATCAAAGCCGCCCATTGTGAGGCCAGCTGCGCAGACCTGTGGCGAGAGTTACGCTCACCTGTGCCTGATGTGGGGGCAACACGTCAGCAGCAGCTGGTGGGCATCAGTGGTGAAGGTCGAACAATGGGGCCCTTTTTTTTTTTCCCCCAGGCCTGTTCGGCCTCTGGAAACAGCAGACAGAGTGTTGGCAGGCCAGAGGGGACGGCAGCTCCTGTGGTCACGGAAAGAAAATCTCAGGGAGGCCATGGGCAAGCTGTAGACACAGACCGTAGACCTCACATTTAGGAACTTAATAAATCCGACTGACACTTTCCCTGTGGACACCCAAAAGCTCAAAACAGCTAAAAAAAAAAGTGGATGCCACATTTTCACACCGTAGGTAATAATGATGGACTATCTTACATTTCCTTCTTCACTTTTATTTTTTTTATATACAAAAAATGAAAATGCCAAAATGTAACTTGCAATCTGTATTGTAGAGAGGTAATCAGTGAGAAAGACGAAAAAATCGGATTTAATCACACAGCATTTGATATTCTTATATTCATCAGCTGAAGTGAGGCAGCTCTGTTTGCAGGTCTGTGAGAGTGGCTGCCTTCAGAATCACAGCTCGCACTTGGCAGCCGCTTTTTAACCACAATGTAAATTTCCTTTGCTCGGTTTCTCGGATTGGTTCTGCCCGTGCCCATAACCTCACTCCGGGCTCGTGTTGGAAGTGCCCCGATAGTTGATTGGCATTGGCTGCAGCGGTTGCTCTGGAAACCTCTTTTTGACCCCGCAACATACCCGACAGAAGGTGAATGACAGTCCGCGGCTCAACATTTCATGCAACCTGAGTTTTCTGGGGGGCATACGGTCTGGTTTGCCAATGACTGGCAGCTACTCTGCTTCTAATGTTTACACAAATGTTTTATATCACCACCGCAATCTGTAAAAAAAATTCTGTTGTATTTGCTTACTCTCTGATTCTAAATCTACAAATCGGTGTTGAAAAGGTTTCCACCGCAAACGTTCCCAACAACCGGTTAAAATGTGTTTTCCTTCGGCAGACTGGAAGATAAAGCTTAGAATCTGGTGTCCTGAATACTTTTCCCTTTCATCTCTTCGGCGCGTCATTTGACACAGTGAGGTTTGCGCGTCGTGTTTTGGTTCAACTTGGTTGATTTGATTTGGTTCACAGCCGGACAACTTTTTAAGCATTTTAATAAGGTTGTGTATCAAATAGACGACCCATTGAAAATATTCGAAATGATCCCCGGTTTATGCATTCGTGGCCTTGTGGACAATTCGCCGTCAATCTCGGTGTTTGTGCTGCACCTTTTATGGCTGTCACTTTGTCTGGGTGCAGATGACGTCAGATACATCCTATTTTTCCTGTACATTTCTATATATGTAGTTGAAAAATGACTCGACAAGGGAGGTTTGTTTCCTATGGACGTGTGTAACTGTAGCTGTACCACAGTGGGCTCCAGTGGTCAGGGTTTATTGATCGTTGCCGGCCTCGCTCACCTCCCGACCCGAATGTATTTGTGGACTCCGTAACTCTTCTCCCTGTGGACCGGCCGTTATTGATGTGTGTTGTGGAAGTGGGCCGTGCCACTTTAGGTCTCTAAGGTTTACTGGGTTCAGCTCATCAATAAAAGGTAAAGCAATTTAAAGACAAGTAGTAGGGGGGAAAAAACAAAACAACGGTCTTTCAATTGGCATCCATCCCTCAGATGTTTTATACAGTATGTATACAAAAACAGTAGGAATTCATTTTTAAATTCAAATATATTTCCAAGTCCACCAGCAACTCCACAGATGGCTGTTACTTAATACAGAAAATCTGTCCTGAAACAAGCTGCTACTAACATTGCATATTTCACAGTCCCAACACATATTTACTGATGTTCTTTTTTTTTTTATATCTTTTTGAGATATACAGGCACACATATAATCAACAATTTTATCGGTATATGGCAGTTCTATCACTTCTTCGGCACGTCTTTTTCCCTGTTTGTTACTTATGTTGTGCAGTTGATCCCACATATTTGTTGTTCTTTGCTTTTGGCACTAACAGAAAAAAAGATAAGTCAAACAAGTGCGCGCTTGTCTGCTCGTAAAAAAAACCTGCGGTGTGTTGGTACTACCACAGCCTCGAGGTGTTTGGCGAATGTCTCCAGTGACATAGTGCCTCCTGCAAACTTTGTGCTGTGTGCAATATGCTTTGAGTTTTTTTTTTTGCATTTCTATATGCCTCAATCTGTTGTCATTGTGTGAAAGTGGTTCTCAGTATGCATGAAGAGTTTAGGATGTTTTGAAAGGGTTTTCTTTTGACATTTGCATATTTTTTTTCCCCAATTCCCAGAAGCTGCAGTGAACCGAGGTCTCTCAGCCACTTAAGGGAAAATATCTAAAACACTACCACACAGATTTTGCCCTAACGTGAAGACATTATGCATCTCACAACTTGAAGCCGCACTTCATTGGCTTCAAAGCGGTTTTATAGTTTTCTCTGATGCTTTTACAGTAAAACAATCATATTCAGCAGCAGTTTTGAACTGAGAGGAGGATAACCAGTTTTTCTGTCTCGGGCTGCTGTGTCTTTTTTTTTTTTTTACTTTGCTGGAAGGTCTCAGAGAGAAGAGGAGGATGGATTAGGTTTGCGGGCTGGCAGGTCTCCCATGAGGAGGATTGATCGCCAATTGGTCACGTATTGGACGAGCGAGTGTTGACAGCTCACTGCGACCGATGCCTGCGCGTGTCAATAAACAAGCTCTTTTATTTTCGTCATCAGTCTCCCTCACTTCTCCTTCTACTTACTCACACATATAACCGATTCACCATCTGTAAGAGCTTATCGTTGATGGCTGACCTATATTTTTAACCTATATTCCTTTATTCGAGAACCACACGTTGAGGGCAAATGTTCTGCTCGTTTTTGATTTTTTACGTTTCGTTTCATGTCTCTCCGGGTTGGAGCAGGAGGTCTCTTCCGTGGAGACGCATGTGTGTTGTATGTATGTGGCATTGTGTTTGTGTCAGGGCGTGTGTGTGTGTGTGCATCCGTGCACGAGACAGTGCATTCCAATCATCTCTGATTTGCTGGCAAATTGAAAAATCCCCCTCCATCCTTCCATCCTGACATCCCTAGACCCCAACCCAATCACAGCCCATGACCGAACCCTGTAGCCAGCTGCTTTTATGAATAAATGTGTGTGTGTGTGTGTGTGTGTGTGTGTGTGCATGTTGGTGGTAGTGGTGGAAGATTCCAGGGGCTAATGTTGGGCTGGATTATCTCCCCTTCCTCTTTGAAGTGCTGCCCGATGGAACGAATTGCACCGTGCTGTCCCTAATGCACTGGTGAGCTTTCTCCATTTCTGTGCTCCTCTCCCCAGTGCAGCCCCGAAACCCCCCCACCGCCACCCTCTCCCCTCACACACATCACTCATCCAATCGGAGCGCAACATGTCAAAACAATGTGTGGCACAGTGATTGGACGATGTAAAGTCGAAGCCAAATATAGCTTCTTTCTCAGCATGGGGTGGGGGGTCGTGCACAGGTTAAACCGAAGCGCTGCAGCCTCACCCGTCATGAGCCGCAGTTTGCAAAGAAGCAGATTTTTGGTAACGTGTTTTTTTTTGCATATTTGATGTTGTTTCTGAAACAGCAGAAAAAACAAAAAAACTTTTGGTTTGTAGGTTTCTGGGCGACAGATTTGAATGGCCCTTGTGAATACAAGGGTCAGAGTTTCATGCCCTGCAGAGGCTAAGACGAGCAGGCGGAGAGCTGGAGCTGGGTGAAAATAAGTTGGTGCCAGAGGGAAAAAAGAGAGTGAGAGAGTGTCGGGTGGAGGAGAAGGGACAGGGGTAAAGAATGGAGAGGATTTTGCAGGAAGGACGGCGGTTGACGAATCCGGGTAAAATGCCAACGCTCAGCATGGGACGGGAGAGGGGGAGAGCAGCGGCTGACGGAGGGGAAACGGGTGTGAAAGAATCCCTTTCTCCTTACTCATTTCCTCTCATGTTTTTTCACGTCTACGACGGCCCGAGCCAAACGGTCGTCTCGCTCCGCTTGGCACGCCGCTGCTCCAGCCAAGGCTGGCGGAGAGTCAGATGGCCCCGGCGTGGTTCTCTGCCCTGCCCTCTGCTCTCTCTCTCTCTCTCTCTCTCTCTCTCTCTCTCTCTGCAGAGACTTGGCAGAGCACCAGGCCCGTCCCACACCCAGGAGGGCCCTCAGAGCAGAATGGGACGCGGCCCCTTACCAAACAGTCCGCTGACCCAAAGCTATGTTTTATATAACACGTGCCTTATAAATGAATGGGTGGGAAGAGTGTGGGAAGGAGGGGAAGAGACGAGGAAGGGAATTTGATGGGATGGTTTGGGAATTATGGGAAAGAGAGTTGAAAGATGGAAAGGGAAGTGCGGATAAGACTGGTCTGGAAGTTTTTGGTGGTTTGTGGAACCTGCGCAGAGGGCAGCTGTGGCAACACCTCCAGCCCTCAGCTGCAGCCCTGGACTCGGCGGGGGGTGTTTGAGGACTGATATCTGTGTAAACTTGTGTCGGTACACCCTGTGCCACGGGGGCGAGCCCCACCAGCCAGCTTTCCTTGGCCGCGGGTTACATTTTCACAGTTTATTTTCTTTCCGCGTTTGAAATCAGCCGAGAGGAAGTTTTGAGGCAAAGCAAAGAATGAGAAAGGGGGAATTATATGTACAGACGAGTTTTCTGGCTTGGATTCACAGTGCTGCGAAAGTCTTGGCAAGGGAGCGATATTGGAAGAAAAAAAACTTTCTGCATCAAAAGAAGCTAAAGACAAAAAAAATAAAAAGGTTACTTGGCGATCACGCTTGCTTATATCTTTATTATCTCCGACTGCCAGCAGCTATGGATTTCCTATACGTTTTGGGGGGGTTTGTGTTCATTTACATCCACAGTTTACAAAGGCCAAGATCCGCATGAGTCACAGATGAAATCCAACCTCTCCAGTTCCATTTATTTGCTTATTTTGTTAACAGAAAATTGTAGTTGGAATGAGCCCACGAGAACCCATTGGATCCTTCGCCTGACTTTAATTTCTTTTTCTTAAGTCATCTCCGTTCTACACGATTATCCAAAGACCACATTATGTAGTAAGTCATTTGTCAGTTTTTTTTTATGGCTTTGACCCCTGCTTCAATTTACTCCTGGTTGCATGTGATTTTCATTTACCCTGCAAAGTTTCAGCTTTCAGTGCCCTTTATCGCACCGCTGGCTGCTTTTAATTTGTAGCAATCGGTGGACAAAAAGCTCCACCAGCAGATTTGAACTGCCACAATGTGTTCTTTTGCAAAAGAAGCATCAGAAGAAAACACATTTCCCCTTCTGAAATTGGAAAAATATCAAATATAATATATTATTAAATGATTAAGTATAAAATGTTGAATATATACAGAATTTACCTTTTGAAGTACAACTCAATAGTCAGGCTTCTTGCCTCTTGATTTCATTATCTACTCGGATGTCTTTTACTTAATCCCAAGGCCCCGAATTTGAATTTAATGCCTCCGATTTATGAAAGAGCAACATTTGTTCTCTTTGGGTAGTAAGTCTCTTACAGATACTCATTCTGTTTCAGTCAACCCTGTTATTTGAGAAGGTTCGCTGTCATAAAATTGGGGGATTTATAAATGACTCTTCGGAAACAACTCGTAAAAAGTGAAGCAGCAGAGGCTGAGAGGGATCCTGAGTTAAGTCCCTAAAAGTGCCAGAAGAACTCAGACCTCAGGTGCCTGATTAATGCTCAGGGCCTTTAAACTCTACACCTGCAGCTTTTTAGTTTTTTTTTTTTTTTTTTTTCCAATGCAAGCTTTCTGCTACGAAGCTGCTGCTTCCAACTCGTCGCAGTTCTTCAAGAGCCTCAGAAGACGCTACAAAGCTATTTTCACTGGCTGAGCGGTACTCCTCACACTGAGGAAACGGAATTTGAGGGGAAGGCTCCAAAAGTGGAGCAAAAAATCCAACAATGTCCTCAGACATCACAAGGTCATTGTGATGACGAGTGCAGGTGGAAAAAAAAAAAAGCCCCCCTGCGACGGATTGCAGACATTCCAGATAATGTCCTTCCTTTAAGTTTTCATATAGACTATGTTGAAAGAAAAATAAACACAGTTTAGACATTGTGTCATTAGACATTTGGGTCATTGGTTGTCATTAGTTTAATTTGATTACATGTTCTTTACAACTCGACGTGTTTAAGTTGTTGTTATAATATTTGTTAAGAGGATGGCCGCTTACAGCTACAGTATTTTTCTACAGGAAGCTATACTGCCGTGAGGACCCCCTGAGCAGTGAGTGAAATCCCTCAAACACTGTGTGCGTTACGATCAGAGCGATCTGTTGCGATAGCCGCTCCATGCACCCGGGGCCTTTGCGTGTTGGTGGTGTTCGAGTCCCTCCCTGTGACGTCCTGGGCCAGGCGGGCCGGGCCGTGCAGACAGACAGACAGAAAGACAGACAGACCCACCCTGTTGGATCTGCATCAACCTGGCTCCTCATGCACGGCTTCGCTCCAAACCTAACACTGGCTCGCTGCACACCATCCCTCCTTCTTCTCCTTCTTCTTCTTCTTCTTTTCAGGCCTGCATCCAAGATGCTTCAAGGTACTGAGCAAGATCCAAGACAAGGGCCTTTTCTTTCCACCACCGACGGTTCCTGTTGTATCTCAACACTTAGCGGCCACTTTAAGAGGTTTAGCAGCCAACCAGATTTTCATGTCTAGATTTAGCAAATACTTAAAAGTCACGCTTGGCTTTTCTCTCAAAGTGACCGCTGGAATAAGGTGCGAGCGGCCCCGGTCCTTTCTCCATTTTTTTCTTTTTTTTTAACAAGCTCTCCGCTGCCCAGGAATTTTTGGCCTGTGCTCGTGCTTGCTGATGCATTCTCCAGACAGATTTCCCAGACATCAAACAACTTTCCACTGATGGGATTTGGATGTATAGTTTTTTTTGAGGAAGGATCAAACACAATCCCTGTCACTTTCTTTAGTCAGAGCTCATTTCAGAAGAGGCCTGCTGTGACCTAACTGTTCTAATCCCGATGGATTTTGTCAGAGCATTTGATATTTTGGGTTTTATTTCTTATTATATATCAGACATCAAATCTACTTTGTGTTTGTTTGAAAAGAGGGAGTACAGGTGGGAGGTGCTTCCATTTAGGGCTTAGTTTTATTTGTAATATCTCAACAGATGGTTGGAGTATTGAGTATATCTTTATAGAAGGAAATGCATTTGCATAGCAATTAAGAGGCATGCAATTATGTATTTCTGGCCAATTATAATTGTATGTGAATAGACAATTCAATTGCATTTACCAGTACACAATATCATTTATCCGTTGTGGTCACAATGCGCACCTGATGACACGATCTGTATTTCATGCGCCTTGGCTGCATTACATCATACTTCCATGTGATCCAGCTCCAGCCCAAGGTAATCCAATCACACAGAAACACCATGCAATGCCAGGTGTAGAGAAGGTATTATTCCGTTTGACAGCTGGAGCCAAGGGGCAGAATTTTACCCTGTGTTGCAGAGGGGTCAAACGTTCACAAATACAACCAGCAGCCAATCCAGAGGCACTTTTAAAAAGCTTCAATATATATGTTCAATCCTAAAAATCCACTGCACACGTGAAAAATAAGCCCCCCCCCCCACCTGACCTGCTCAGGAACCTGCCCGCATCATTATGTACGAGCTGAAGGCGAGAGCAGGCTCTCCACCCTCAGGTAGCCTCCAGCGCCGCTCACCGTGCTCCAAACCGCCTGTTGAGAGCCACCGCTGTTTAAAATGCTGCGCGCTAAGCTCCGATGTGTAACACAGCCCGAAGGCTTCAAAGTTTACCCAGAGCTGCTCCTTCGGCCTCAGCCTTTTGTTAACGCTCTGCCACGAGGTCAGCGAGGGAGACGCCAGAAACACTTTATTATGCCAACATCAGTGAGAGGATGTGTATTTTGGCCTTTTTGTTTTCGGGGGGGGGCGACCATGTCTAGTTCCCACATGCACTCCAACCCTGAACTTATCTTACCTGGAGGTAACCTGGTAACCCTAACCCTGGAGCAGCCGTGTGTGAGGAGGCAAACGTCCGAATCGGTTGGACCAGATGTTAGGCGGAGACCCCCTCTCCACCCGTGCAAAAGTCTGTGTAATGTCCCATTAAGCTGAAGTGGTATTAGAGAAGGTAATTGTCCAGAGACTTGACAGAGTCAAGTGGCAAGTGGACATGTTGAATAAGTTATTTTTCCTTTTTTTGGATCTTTCTGGCTCCACCTGGGTTCCTCCCATCTGCACCGTCCTCTGCTCTGTGTAGGAACTCTAATCTTTTATTTAGGTGGTTGGTTGAGATGAACATTTTAGGCCACTGGTTTCTGTAGATGGGGTCCCTGTGCACTGTGGGGTTTTCTTTTATGCTTACAACCTGCACCTTCCTTCCACCTGCTTCCCTCTCCTGATCGTTGGTTTGATCTCAAAGTGCGTGATGCACAATTAAAGCTTGATAAACCACAGTAAGTTTTTTGTGTTTGTTTGTTTTGATTGCATTAATGTATGAAGGTGCAATAGTGTGACACACAGCAATCAGTTTTTAATTCTGGTACCCCATCCATAATGCTGCGATATGCCTTATCTAAAGGTGCAGGCTTTTTCAAAGAGCTACAACAACAAAGCATCTTGTGACTGGCTCCGTCTTCTTTTTGCACTTTTATTTTTTGAGTCAAAGTGATATTTTCCTTGACATTTTACGCCTGGCAGCTACAAACCCGCCGGCCAGTCTTTTCCAGTAGGAGCCAAAGGCCAGGCCGCGCGGCCTTTTATCCCGGCTAAGTGGCGTGGTAGGCCAGCATCAATTGTGCACCTCAATGGCTGCTGTTAGGACACACTTGACAGAGACAACAATGAAACTCTGCGGTCACTTCGACTTTCCATCCACCTCTTATCACTCAGCCTCTAACCTTTTATCATCTCTTAACCTTTTTTTTTTTTTTTTTTTTTTTTGGCTACAGTCTTTGTCCTGTCCCAATCACAAATACAGAGCATGTAGTTCTTTTCCATCGTTTTCCATTTGATTTCTATATATAATAACCATAATGTTCACACTCTCTCCGTCTTATCTCTCCTTCGCCTGTCTATTTTCTCTCTCTCTATCACCTTCTCCTCTCTTCCTCCTTCTCTGGATATCCTCACCATCCTGCTGCCCGTCTGATAAAAGTTCTGTTGGATGAAATAAATATGAGGCGGGAGAGGTATAAATATTTATAACTGCTCCGGCTGTATAATTCTGCACAGCAGTGTGTTGCCTTGTGTGCGAATGTGTGTTTGCGTATATATTCAAGGAGTATTTGTGTGTGCATGTGTGTGTGGTATATGTTTTCAAAACTTTGGCCAGCGTAGGTGCTGTGAGTGCTGTGGAGTAATAAATAATTCACTGGAAGTTAAACTTTAAATGCACGTCATTTTGATAAGATAATATCAGCAGCACTATTGCAGAACACACACACACATACACACACAGAGAGCATCCTAATATGTGACATCACACATGTACAAATAAATGCATGTAAGTTCACATCCCGCCACATGTGTGTTGGATGCACACAATCATGGCATACAGTAATCATGCATGAAAGCAGACACGCATTTGTGGAATTAATTGCACACAGGGACGCACTCTGATAAGCTTACACACATGCAGATAAAACATGTTTTTTAAAACATCTTTATACCAAACGCACACACTCAAGTTAATTGAATAAATACTACACTGTACTATCTATATTACTGTAGCAACTGCTGTTATCATATACACAACCATACTCCAACCATTCAAGTCTGTTGTGCGCCTTCAAGGACGTCTGTATTGTGTGTTTGTGTGTGTGCGTGTGTGTGTGTGTTGGCCA
The DNA here is from genome assembly GCA_016785305.1 of Colistium nudipinnis. Lineage (NCBI taxonomy): Eukaryota > Metazoa > Chordata > Actinopteri > Pleuronectiformes > Rhombosoleidae > Colistium > Colistium nudipinnis. The sequence goes on from JAFBJU010000458.1 coordinate 469,639, forward strand.
CGCCTGCCACCTCCACGCTGTCTCGCAACACAGTCGCACACAGGCCCACTGTATTTGTGTGGAAAGGTGCGCGTCAATAAGTAATGAGGGCGATATGAGGGGCCCCCCAGTTGACCCAGGTCTTTAATATTTTACCACAAGGTCTCTCAGACGGCAGACACGGTGCCGCAGCTCGACCGTAAAATCTCACTTCACAGAAGTCGACAGCGAGCGTCGCCCTCCGAGGTCCAATTCCGTAACATCCTCTGAGAGCCTGTCATGGCAGTCATGTCATATAGAGCCGGAACCTCTGAGTTTACGTCTGTGTTAGCCTAATGCTCCCTTTGTTGAAATACGTTGCATGAAAGTTTTAGTTGGGAGCTTCTTTGATTTCAAAAATCCAAAGAACCAAAATATCGCTCTGTGGGTGAAATGGTTCATCTGTCTGCTACGCCTCCTGTTTTTTTCTTTTTTTTTGACTGGTTTTCGTCTATAAAAAGTAAAGGTTTTTGTTAGTGTGCGGTGCTCCTGCCTGAAAACAAAGGCATTAAGCTTAGAAATAGGATTATTTTCTGGTTATCAGTAAAAAGTGCAAACTATTATAATCTTCATACAGGCAGGGCAAGGACAGAGCCGAATAAAGACTCTCGTCAGTTAACTGACAGGAAGGAGTTATGACTCATTATAACAAGTGAAACAAACAAATTGCTCCTCGCAGCCAAATATCTTGTCCCCACTTGACCCTGGCCTTAGAAAAACAGCTTGAAGGATACATATTTCTTAATTTATTGCACACAGTTCATGCAGAGCTCAGCGTTATCATTTTTATAACAGTGGATTCTTCACTAGTCATTTTAACACATTGATGCACTTTATACAGCAAATAAACATGAGGAAAATTATGCAGGAGCTTCAATGCTGCTGCTTCAAATGAATCAGGTTCAGATTTGATTGTAACAGTTCACAGTGAGAGAAAAGCGAGAGGATGCTGACATATCCAGATGTTCTTTACAGTTATCTGGCAGACATGTTTATTTATTGGATTTTTATGGATATTTAACACCTGATGTGCTTATTGGCTGTTTTTTTTTTTTATATATATATCTTCGACATTGTATAAAGGACAGGGAGTGTAATACAACCAAGGAACAGGACTTATTAAATCTATCTGTACTCTGTTTCCATTTTGATATGTTCATTCTATTTTGAGAAAAAAGCAATAATAACCTAAGACTCGGTTTGTTTTATTCATGCCATCAGCCCCTAGAAATGTCATAACCAAAAGCAGATTTTTTTTTTTTTTTACATACCCAAACCCAAGATGTTATTAACATTTCTCCCTGAATAGTAGACACAGATTTATTGTTGGCCTGTATAGTTAACTGCACACTGTGTCCAGTGTAAATATTAAATACCTAAATTAGATTGGTGACATAGTTCAGCGGTGCTGTCATGGTTGCTTCAAGCACATTTTAGTGGTTTTGTGAGCTCTTTTATGGCCTGCTGTGTAAACAGGCTCTTGACCAGGCATCTATTAGAGACAGGCGTTTATTTGCTGGTACATTATATGCGTTACAGCTGCAAAAACAGGCATTTAGTGTTGTGCAGTTGCAGGCTGAAGATAACCGATTGTATGTGCACTTGTGCGGTGAGCATTTACTACACATTTATAAGTCAATGCAACTCCTTAACAACTGTGGAGACGATGCGCTGATTAGTTCAGTTTTGTATCAGTCAGTTGAACCTGTTTGGGCCGCTGCTCACATATATACCGTGGGAGTGGTTTAATTGAATATAAAATAAGAGATAAGTGATTTGTGCAAGCTTTTTAGACCAACATTGTGGAGTGATGACTTCTTTTAGTTGCCTTTATGGTCCCATCCGACCAAAGCAGCCTGAGCTGCTCTCTTTCGGCAGGCAAGCTCGTCTTCAGTCTGTAAAACTCGGAGTACAATAAATTGAAACTAATTGGAAGATTACAGTCAGCTGGGTCCACCCCGTTTGCACAGAGAATCCATCAGTTCCACCAACAGGAAATTTAACATAAAGCCCTGAACACAAGTTTGCTGAAGTTCCCGCGTGCTTTAATATTGTCCCAGGTAGCCACTCGAACCATCATGGAATAAAGTCCCCCCCCCCCCCCCCCCCCCTAAAGCCCCCCCCCCCCCCCGCCGAAGGCCCTGTAGCATCTGCAAACACATTCCTCAGCTCTCCGTTTACCCCTTGCTGACCAGGTAATAAAACAGAGCCAATTAGGCCTCACTCCTGGCTGTGTGCAGCCTTCCTCCCGCTGCTGAGTGTGATTCCAGTCTGAATAACTTCCCCTCCAGAGAGGACGTGGATGGAGAGGAAACTCGCCACTGAAACTACCTCCTGCATCTGTTCATTAGAGACGTTCCCAGTATTCACACCATCCTCCGGTCTCCATTCATACATAGAACAGCATTGTGCTTTGGATTTTCGCAGATTTAAGGTAGTAGGGCAGTACCGTGCTGTGTCTCTCGGCAGAGGAAATGAAAACGGCTCATGCTTGAAGTGAAAGCACTTAACCGGACCATCTACTGCAAGCCTATTTAACGGGCCGTGGGCCGGATAAGGCCCTTCTGAACTTTTGTCCGACCCGCAAGGTTGCCTGAAAGTTGGGCTGGCATGTTCGGGGTCCCTGAAAACCCCCCTTTTACCAACTTTCACCTTTCTAGCAAAACACTAAGTCCACAGTTACTGGGGTTATAAGAGTGGAATTAGGGTTAGGGTGCACATAAGCAGTATGCATATAATGGCAGAAATCTGGAATCCGTTACGCCACTTGTGTCACTACATCCCACCTGAGCATCGCCTCTGTTGGAACACACATAAGGATGCGGCGCATAAGTATTTGAGTTGTTTGCTGTTGTTTATTGAGAAAGTATTGTTTGGCCCACAAACCCTTATTGATATTCACATTTGGCCCACTTGCTAATGAAGTTGAAAAGCCCTGATCTACTGTAACAGCTTATGCAGGTGTATCATGACCATGCACCATCAAGATAACCGTGTAATACTGCACCATAGACATCAGCTCAGGTTAGTCACTCACTCACTTTCCACTGTCTCATCTGCGCGCACACAAAGATACCTGCGTTGCATTTGGCAGCCGTTTGCACCAGGTGTAAGATTATTCCCATAGTCCAATTTGTTTTATGAGAAATGCAGACGAACGTTATTTAGTACGACAGGACGTAGTAATCGTGAGCAAATTGCTGCTGGACACAAATCAAAAGTGTACGTTTGTGCGGCGCACGGCGCCAGGGATTCCTAGAGGAAACAGTGGCACAAAGGATTAGACATTTTCAATGGCTCAGACCGGTCTGTTCTTTAATCCTCTCAGGGCTTATGCACGCTGCATACAAGACAGCCCATCCATGATGTCTGGATACATTGTCAAGTGAGATTTTGGAGACAATTTAATCCCTCGCCAAATTCATGTTTGGTTTGCTGACACGAAACAATTTGTCCAATGAAACCTCAAGTAATAAGGGTTTCATAACTGGGATTTGATCCTAAAACATTTCCTATCGGACACGGTGTGGTGTGTAGACCCTTGTTTTAATTAAAGTGTGTGCGCGGTCTGCCTGTTTGGTCCTCTCTCTATTTTCCTCCAGCCATTTCCCTGCTGTTCCTTTTACATGTACAGCTTGATGATGCTGTAGAAAGGTAGGAGGGAGATAAGAGAGAGGAGCTACTGGAAAAAAAAAAAAAAAAAAAAAGCAGAAGGAATGAAAAATAAAAAAAAAAAAAAGGACAGAAGGAATGAAAAATATCAGGACCGCATGCAATCAAGGAAGAGGGGGAAGACGGGAGAGAAAAAAGGATGGATGCAGATTTGAGAATAAGGGGGGAAGAGTGGAGCACATGTTAAAAAAATAAGAGAGCAGTATGTGGTTGTGGTGTGGAATGAAAGGACTGGGAGAGAGCAGCGGAGTGTTGGTGTCACAAGGTTTATTTAGAGTTTATTGCTTTGGCAGAGATCCAGCTCCCCTCCCCGTACTCCTCCAACAGGCTTGTCGGTGTGTGTGTGTGTGTTTGTGTGTTTACGCCGGGAAACATACGTGTAATCCTACATATGAACACGTAAATGTGAACATTGCACAGGGAGAAAGAAAAAAAGTGTCTTCAGAGAATGAGGTTATATGAAAAGCGCAGAGTCGGACCCGCAAGTCTATTTAGATCCAAAACACACACACCCGCGTACACACACAAACACACACAGCCAAAAGCTGAACATCCGAGCTGCGATTGGAGAAGGATGTTGCCATGGATCCCAGGTGGGAGTGGCTACAGTGTCAGAGACTGACTAGCAGGAGCTACTAAATCATGTAGTTTGTAGTATGTGCATGTCTGTGGATGCGTTTGAAGGCGAGAGACTTTGGAGCGTGTGTGCGTGTGCGTGCATCTGGCGGCTGCACATCTGGGAGGGTTTCACAACGGTTCAGTCTTATGAATCCAGCTGCAGCAGCCTCCACTGTCTGCTCCTCTGACCCACTTTCTCCTCTTACCCTCCTTCCTTCCTTCCTTCCTTCCTTCTCACTGCTTTGTAGCCTCCACCTGTGCTTCCTCCCTCCTTCCTTCCTCCATCCTTCAGCCCCTTCCTCCTCTCCCTGCTCTCGTCCTCTTTTTATTGTTTGAAATGCCCTTAATCCTTTCTTCCCTCATCCCTCGTCATTTCATTGTGGGTGACTGCTTCACAGCATGTCATGTGTTCCCTGTTTATTGTCTGTTCTCCGTCTGCGTGTCCATTTGGTTCCCTGCCTCCGTATGTAGCCTCCCTCATATGCTATTCACGACTTACCTGTCTCACACCTTTAAACTTTGATCCGATTCTAAATCCGTTCTCGCTTTTAGCTCTAGGTCAAATAAATAGCCATTCCCGTTGGTGCCGGGGGAGTTATCGGAATCATAAATAACACATCCGTGACGTATTTTAGGTCTCGGCTTACGATCGAAGTGAGTGAATCACGATAAAGTCGTCCGCAGTGACAGGAGACTCATCGTTTCTGTCCTTTGCGTGGGCGTGACCCTGTGCCGCTGATAAATGCCAGGCCTTGTTCAACCGATGAGAGGACAAGTGAGCTTTTCAAGCTGCCACTGACTCAGCGTCCATCCGTCTGAGATCATGTTTTTTCTGGGGGTTGCAGACAATATTATACACATGCCCAGACGCTCGGGTCTATTTGTGCGCGTTCTTTTCCAAAGGTGGCAGGTAAATAAGCAAAGTTCACGGTCAGGCTGGAGCAGAGAGTGAAAGGTTAGCGGTATAGAGGTCCACTAACTGTGCAAGATATAATATAATGTTGTTAATAATCCAGCTGTGTTCCCATAATCCCACTGCAGCCAGGGGGCCATGATCTGTTTGTGCAAAAACCTTTTTAGCAGTACTGTCACCCACAGGACTGGCTTACTCTAAAATTAGGAAAAAGACCTTCTCTGCCAAGGTAGTGAGGTAAACATTTGGGATCACCCTTTTTTTTTAATCCTCGTATTGCTTTTATTATCTCGTTGGCACCTGCTCGCCCCTCAGTGCTAGCGATCCATTTTGGCTCGTGACCAGTAGTTAAGGAGCAAAGATAGTGCGCAGTGGACAATGTTCCCCCCCCCCCCGCAGTGAGTGGCGGTGTTACTCGTTTGTCCCGACAGTTTCGGGAGGTGGAATCGAGCCGGCGACTGTTTTAGGGTCCTCTGAAGATCATGACACAGGCGGAAGGAAACAACTTCACCACCGTTTCCTTCGCTGACGGAGGAAGCCGATCACGTCGGATGGTCTTTACGACGCACAACACAAAAATATATTTGTGTGCCTGCTGCCAAGGTCTGCTTTTATGGCAGCTTTTATTCTAGCCCACAGTATTTTATACAGTCTGTGTACGTTGGCAAGGCAGAGGGAGACGAGTTAATTTGCAACATAACATGTAATTGTAACGACCTGTCCATTTCAATCAGGGCTGTGGCTGCTGGTGCTGTTTTACCGCAGGAGGATGCTGATGAGGTCGGCCATTGATCGCGGATACTGCACTGTGGGGGGAAAAAAGAGACCCTTCCTTTGCTTTTGGCACGGCGGATGTGTCAACTTCTAGTTGGGGGGGGGCTTTCATCACTAATTGGTTCTCACTTTGTATCGGATCAATAATCCTCATTAGTTGCTTCTTCGGCACAGGTCTGTGGCGGCACGCGGCGTCGATACGTGACCCATCATCCTCGGTGGGCGTTCATTTGTACATTTGTCAAATGGCTTTTTTTAAATCGCGTCCATCAGGGCTCGGGATATTTTTGTGGCTTTTGACGTTGCAGCCGTGGATTGACCAGATGTATGAGAGTTTTTTTTTTTTTTTTTTTTTTCTCTCGAATGAATTTTCTAGCGCTGTGACAGACGTGGGATGTTAGGTGTGGGACTTATCTAACTGTCCCTGCAGGAACATGAAAAGGATTTATGGTCTGTTACACAGGCCCTTTTTTTCTTTGATGGTGCGCATGGCCTTTTGACGTTGCAGCCGTGGATTGACCAGATGTATGAGAGTTTTTTTTTTTTTTTTCTCGAATGAATTTTCTAGCGCTGTGACAGACGTGGGATGTTAGGTGTGGGACTTATCTAACTGTCCCTGCAGGAACATGAAAAGGATTTATGGTCTGTTACACAGGCCCTTTTTTTCTTTGATGGTGCGCATGGCTGGGCTCTCGGATTTTTCACAATATGACGCTTTTTTTTCCCCCTCGGTTAATGATCAGTAGAATACCGTTTTAGAAAACACATCCTGTACACATTGGGTAACATTGTGAAAAATCGAAATCCAATGTTCAGACCCCTCTGTTTGCGGGATCCGCCAACACCTGAGGGAAATGCATAGCTTCCTGGTATACTGCTGAAAGACAACTGTGGGCTGATTATTCTACAAGCATCTCCTTTCACCGAGCAATTACATCCGTAATTAACAGAGAGCTATTGATAATGTCAGCGTTCATTTACTCAGGCCTTGAATCCTTTAATCAATCTTTTGCCGAGCGAGCGCGGTAAGTCCCCAATTAGCGCTTTTATTGTGATTTCTTTATCATTTGCAGTTTGAACAATGGCATTCACTTTGCTTTGCTTGCTTTTCTTCTCAATCGTTGTCGTCATGACTATTGATGTTCGTGTGAATACCCACACACACGCCCCACAATCATCTCAATAATCCCGGCGGTGCATCTCGCAGATAAAACGTACATCAGCCACAGTGAGGAATTGATTCAGTGTTTGGACCTGCAGCCGCAGCAGAACCCCTCCTACATCCTACAACAAGCTGTCTGCATTTATGTGCACACTCCAGTTTAATTATTCCAGTTGGGATTGTCTTGTTAGTAATTAACCCAGGCTCTGCATATTGGGTTTAGGGTGATATTGGGCCAATTAAAGATCAATAAACCTGATCTTTAGCGGGCTGCCTCCTCACAGTGGTGTCTGTGTATTTCAGGGCCAATGAGCAGTCGATGGGTCTCATTTGTAGGCGGCGCAGGTTTCAAGTCGATATGCTGGGAGCTGTGAGGGTCAGGTCAATAAAGATCTGAGCTGGAACTTAGTTTGCGAAGTAAGGAAAGAACGAGGCTGTAATCTCTATCATTTCTTTTTACTCCTTTCTTCTCTAGTTGAATTGTATGACTCATTGGCGTAGTAATAAAACGAGCTGTCTGTCATCCTAGGATCATTTTTCTCTTTTCCCATTTTTACTGTGCTGCATCGCTTCTTATCTCCTTCCCTCTGTTATTATGTCTCTAAAGAAAATGACCACGTGTCCCTTATCTCCAAAATCAATACCATGAAATCCATTTTTAGCCGTAGTCAGAGACACTTGGATGCACAAACACACACTTTCCTGTATTTGTCTCAAATTCTCAGTAAAACACATACAAACACATGTTCCAGTTTTCCAAACATCCAAACGCCCACACAAACATGAACAAACACACCCTCTCTGGTCCCACTGGATTTTTATCTCCACGATCAGTTTTGGAATTAGTTCTGACGCAGCTCTTGACTTTACAATCCAGGATGCACACACAGACACACAAGCATGGATGCATATTTAGAAAATGTGATCAAATGCACTGAGTTCAAATAACAAAAACTTAAAAAGTGTTTTTTATTATTGTTGGCAGAGATTAGAAGCGTGGAAGAGAAGCAATTGGAAAAACAGAACATGCAATAAATGCTGATGGAAATTGCCCAAGTTGGACTTTTTTTTTTGTTTTTGTTTTTGTGTGTACAGTGTAAAAATAGCACCAACATATTGTGAGCATACGGCAAACAAAGAGGACCATATGGTTTGTGTGTCGACAGGGTACATAAATGAATTCATCAAAGTAACACAACTGTCGTATTTAGGAAAGAGGCACAATTATAACACCTTGACATCCATCGGATCCCACTGTATCACATTTAGAGAAGCGCACTTATACTCTGGCAGTGTCAGTATGATCCGATGTATCACACACAATACAGTTCAGTGCCGGTATGGAACAGCAATTAAATGTGTATTTGATCATTTTTGGCTCAATCTAATTGTGTAAATATAGCACTGGCTGTCATCAACCCCTACTTACATCAACAGGTGTCTGGCAGCAGAACAACGTGTATGTGTGTGTGTCTTTCTGTGTATGTGTTTGTGTAAGCGAGAGAGAGAGAGCGGGCATTTGCATTAGCAGTCAGCAGGCGATTGTCAACTTATAGTTTGCATTTGTGTCCGTGTGCATGTGTGTACAGACTATGCTCTGCACAGGTGATACACTTGTACTGCCGATTATCTCCAGCATGTTGTGTCATGGATGGATGCGTGGGAGAAGAACGACAATCTGGACCTGACAGATGTGTGGACGAGATCAGATGTTTCATTACAGATGGGAGGATTAAATTGTGGAGTAAACAATGAGGAAGGAGAGGGTTTGGTAAAGGGCAGGAGGCCGTACCGGACCGAGGAGACGCGGAGGAAAGGTCAGCAGGGGCTGTGTGCGTGTGCCAGAGAAACACAAATTCACTTCTGGTCACTGGGCGATTCAAACCTGCAGAGTCACTTTGGAAAACCAACAACATATTGTATTTTGTGTAAAATATCAATTTAGTGTGGCTTTAAATGAGCTCACCACCAAAAAGTGAAACCTGGACATGCTGTAGATCAAAGTCTATTTTCTCCTCATGTCAAACCCAAAACAAAATGTTAAAAAAAAACAAAAACAAACCTTAAGTCACGGGAAGCCGTGAAAAAGTCAACAATGAGCCCGTCTAACAGAAGTGTGTAGTTTATGTCAGCATTACTCATACCTTTGGCAAAATATAAAAGAACATTTCCACCGGTGAGTAGTCATTGATGACATTCATGTTTCATCCAGACCTTTTATGTGTGCAAATCTGCACTGGTTCGGATCCTCTTCAGTGTGAGGAAATAAGAGAAGGATGAGAAGCTGCATTGTTTGATGAAGAGAGAGAGAGAGAGAGAAGAGAGAGAAAGGGAGGTGAAGTTCAACCGAGTGGTTTGTTTTTCTCCAAATTCTACTCCTTTTTTTTTTCTCTCCCACCTCCGCTTCATCTTTACCTCCCATCCTGCTTCTCCCTGTCATGTGTCCAGGCAGAAGTAGTTGTTTTGTTGAAAACGGAATATATACACACACACACACACACGTACAGTCCTAATCAAAGCCAGGCTGTGCACAATGTGTCCCAGTTGAGCAGCTATTTTTATCTGCAGCCCTCTAACAGGGATGGAATGGGTCAGATAGGCCAAGCTGACGAATCCATCAAGACCAACAGATAAACAGTCAGCTCGAAGGACCACCACCACTACACACACACACACGCACATGGAAACACACACCTGTACACGTATACGCGTCTCTGGGGTTGTGTGGGAAAGATTTTTGGTCACGCACACACTCTCACTCACTGTCACATTAGCACCGTGGCTCACACACACACTCACACACACACACACACACACACACAATGCTTTTACACACACGCGCTGTGTGGTTAGACACATGATTACTGATTTAGCGTTGTGAGAGAAATCCACTTGGCTAAGATCCAGTCTCTGGCTTGTTAGTTTGGGATTTAAGGGCCCTGGCTCAGTCCCAATTAGCTTCTCTCCCTACCTCACACTCTCGCCAGTTGCTTTATCAGGGCTGCGTGGGGGACGTAATGTGCAATATACATGCAGAGACTGGGAAAATCATCACCACAACACACACACACACACACACTCACACACACACAACTACTGGCTTCACTGCACTTGATAGCAAACGATATGAATATTATTGTCCGTAACATCTGGTAAATGTTTGCTTTGAACCCAGCGTACAGCACAACAGCACCTGAGCAGTTACACACCTCCTGTGGCGCACAAAGACACAACAATACAGCAACGGGGAGTCCCGCAGTGCACTGTCAGTGTTTCTGTCTCTTACTTCCAGTTCACATTGGCTCTGTTTGCCTGTCCCCTGTTAAAAAAAAAAAACTGCACCCCATCTCACATTTGTTGTAACTTTTACGACTTTTGTCTGCACTTGCAGTGCAACAGCACGAATGCCTTTCCAGGAAATCCCTGTGTGTGTGTTTACGAATCAGAACATCCACAGCGGTCCACTCTCCCTCCCACCTCCTGCTGTGGCCACTCGGAACAGCTATAAACACTTTTTGCCCTCCAGCACGACCTTTGGCAACACACTGTAGGAAATTGTTTCGGATATGAGCCAGAGTATCCCTTCTGCCTTGTATTTATTTACTTTTTTTTTTTATGTGCAGTTACTTGTGCACTCGCATCGGCAGTTACTTGTTTTCCTGATCGTGACTTTTGTTCCCCACTGGAAACGTGTTCCTGGAGTTCTGTGTCGTCTTCTAAAGCCAACATGGGAACACACTCGCCGCACTGCCACTTTATCTGTAGATAAAATGATTGTGTCAGCATTTAACAACAACTGCAGCTGGGGAACGCACCCCAGCTCTCTTTAATCTTGTTTACCGGGCTCTTCTGCACTGCCTGCCTGTCTGTCTTTATTTATTTATTTATTTATTTATTTATTTTGTGCGCCTTTCTTTCTCTCATTGTCTACATTGGTCTTATATGGGGCCAGCTCAAAACACATTTACAACCACAGCTCGTCTTTATACGTCCATGTGTGCCAGACATAAACACGCGCACGCACACATCCATCTCCCTGCTCCGTATTCTCATTCCACGCACACATATACGGCTTATAGGGCCATGTGAGAGTCATTTGTTGGCATGGAGGGGCAGAAGGGCTCAGCTGGAGTTTATGTCTGAGTGGAAGAAGAATCTGGAAAACGGTTTATTGGCAGGAAGCTGCGAATTGCCTCTTGACACTTACCTCTGATACTTATTTTACTTATATTTCTGGATGCACACAAACGCCATGCTGTGTATTGTCTCGCTAATTTTTTTTGTGATTGTCCAAAGTTTGGAATCCGACTTTGCCACTTGCCATGCGATCTTGGGCTCTTTTACGGGTTTTTACACTGGCACGGAGTCAAATGTGCAGTTATCAAATTAGCTTTTCACGTTTTTTTTTAACTGCTAGGAAGAAGCAGAGTTCTTAAGAATGCTGAAAGGCACATACATCCGAAATATTTGGTGTTTTATCATCTTTTCGCAGCTGTTTTAGCAGACGCTTGTTTATTTGCGCACCCAGCACATGAAGAATAATATTATCAGTTGTTTTTCTTCCTGGCCACTTGTTGAATCTCCTCCAACTCTTGACAAAAATAATTTCAGCCGTTAAATGGTCTATTTCATTCAACTGCGTGTTGCCAAGCATTTTTGCAAAAAAAGATGTGTGCTGCTTGATTAGCGAATGAGTCAAACAGAGCTATGGCCACTTTACTCTTTTCTGTCTTGCAAATATTTGTTTTGTTTCCAGTTGACTGCCCGTAGCCAAATGATGGATCTTTCATGTTCTGTAAAACTAAATTGAATGCAAGAAACACACTGAGAAGTGAAATGCTTCCGTAGTGCAACAGACCAGCTTGGTCTGTGCGTGTGTTTTTTTACTTCAACACGCTTCCTATGCGTAACCCGTGATGCGTTGTGTTTCAGGTGCGTAACCTGTGCTACATGGTGACACGGAGGGAGAAAATGAAACACACCCTGTGCGACCTCCAGGAGAAGATCTTCCACCTGCAGATACAGCTACTGGAGGAGGAGATGGCTGGAGGTAAGAAAACGCGAGCGCGTCTGTGGAATTTAGATGTGGTTTTTTTTCCTCTCTCCGACACTGCAGCCAAGACCACCAACACACACGCTCTGTCCACAAGTGCATAACGGTTCTATCCAAGCCCTCGTTGGCTGAGTGCGGTGGGTGGACAGCTTTGGAAATGGCCTGTCATCATTTTTTTGCACAGCAGGCCACACTTGACACCTGCGCAGCGGAGACGAATGCACACTGGAGCACGGTTTCCACTCCATTCCACACAAATGGCTGACCTCCGTGCATGTCACGCCGCCGCTCTGTGATGGAGATCAGGAAGGATGAAGTCACTTGGTTGAGCGGACGCTGTCACCTCGACGTCTAGTCAACATGGGGTTTTGCTGGCTTAGCTGCATGTCAGGTTAAGGGGGTTATATACATATCGTTCTTTTTTGGGGGCATTTCTCCTTGCCAATTGCTTCGGGAGCAGTGTATTATGGGGGAATGTGGCCATGGACTTTGGCCTTTTTTGCTCAACGGACCTCTTACATGAGCCAAGAAGGAATGAGATATGTGTAAAATAAAGGGTAAAAAAGCGAAAAGCACAATATGGACCGTCTAATGGGGGAGGGACTTTCTCCATGACTTTCTCACCTGAGTCAGTCTCACCTGCCGTTCCTTCGGTCTATTATGTTGGTAATATCCTTATAGTGCAAATTTTTTGCCAATCAAAATGTTTATCCAATCAGTCAGTTTGGCGTCTGCGCCATAAAATATATTTTAAATTTTCTCTCAGGTAATTAAATCCTCGCGGATCATTCTTATTCTTTAGGACTCAGTGGATAAATTAGCATCCAGAAGTAGCACTCTGGTTATGCCGATGCTATGATTGGTAAAAATCATAATGACCTGTATTTTTATAGAATAATGTTGAGGAACCACATTATCTGTTGTAGTTGCGACCTGCAGCAGTCATTCTGACGACGGTTACAGCTTGTTGTCATGGTAATGGCAGTGATGCTTTGCTGGCAAGGCAATGATAGTGAACTCTTGTCAGCCTGCGGCTGTGTGTGTGTGTGCGTGAGTGTGTTTGTGTGCGTGTGTGTGTGTGGTGTCATTGTAGAAGAAGGCTACACAAACGTCTATGCACTCGACTAAAGCTCTACACTTTCTGTCCAACTTTCTATGTCTCTAACTAAAGGGCGCACACACACACACACACAAAGCAGACCTCCTGACTCAGCAGAATGCTGCCATCGGGTACTGGGAGCAGTGCTGCTGGCACTGAACTGAAGAGCCATATCTATTCACACTGCCACAGGAGTTAGATTAGAGAGGATAGTGGGTGTGTGTGTGAGTGTGTGGGTGTGCGCGCGGGTGTGTGTGTGAGGGAGTGAGAGAGGGAGAGGGAGCAGCAGAGAGTGAAGGATGAGGCTGTCTTCTATAATTATTTGTCACGTCTTTCACCCTGTATCTACCTCTTTTATCCCGCTCTCTTATTTTTCCACCATTCGTTTCTCTATATCCTCTTCTCAAACCTTTTTTCTCCTCTGCCTGTTCCCGCCTTTCTCTTTATTCACTGTTTTTGAGCTTAGGGTTGGGCCTGTGTTAAAAACATCCAATCCAGTTTGATGGTAAGCCTCATGCAGCATGTGAGATTGTACATATACCATATTATGCCACTATGTGTCACACTTGACACAGCAGATGCCCCCAAATGGAACATGATGGGACGGAAACCCCATGACTGAGAGAGTGCCAACGTCAGCAGTAATACACACCTGAGCTTTTATCAAACGCAATATAAGACGACGAAGTTAGGCTTGACGCGGCATCACAATTATCAGGACAAATTAAAAACACATTTATATAACTTCATCCGTATCAAATCTGAAATGTGAGCAATATATGTTGGAAATAATAAATCTACGCATAACAAGCTCACACTGCTGACTGCTAACCTCTGTCATGCTGTCTGTTTTCCATAATTCTTCACGTGTCATGTTCCATACTGTGTCTGTCTGTCCGTCTGTCAGGGTCTGCGCTCGTCATGCCTTGGTAAAGCTAGTGTGTTTCCAGCGTCATTTGTATATCATTTTCAAAACCTGGTGCGCCATACTAATCCCAGTTCGACCAGGACTCTTTTTGTTTTGCATGTTGTTTTCATATCGGTGTGGTATTTCCTCTGGGTTCTCGACGCTTCCTCCCATAGTCTGGACAAATGGATGGACGGATGGATGGATATTCAAAACAGTGACTCTGGGTTTTGTTGTTGTGACATATGGTTTGGCATGTTCTTAATACAGGGAAAACAGGCACTGGATAGTTTACAGCTGGTCAATTGGTTTACCTGGGCATTGCTCAATCTCTACTATGAACCTTTTTTGTACACACCTGTGTACACACACACACACACGTACAAATACACGCACACACACAGTATCGTTATTATGCAGGAATTGTACTCCTACTTTCTGGCTCTAACTGAACTGTGACAAGTTGGCAGTGATTGGCCTCTCTAAACTCTTTTCTAAAAGTGTGTGTGTCTGTTAGTTTGTGTGTGTCTGTGTGCGCACAGGGGCGTGGGGATGACAGAGAAAAAAGGGACAGGGGAGGATGGGAAAGGACAAGTAGGTGATGGGATAAGATAAAGAATGGAGGAAGAGATAGAGCGAGCGGTGCTGATGAGAGAGAAAGGAGAGTGTGGATGTGAAAGGATGGAAAGAAGAGAGGGAGAAAAAAAATCTCACACTGCACTAATGAGCTCAGGTAAGAAATGGGACACAGTGGCTACACACACACACACACACACACACACACACACACACACTTAGACACTGCAGTTCGGCGTACCTAGAAAGAGGGGAAATTAATCACACACTTCAAAAAGATGAATCCCCTGGAACTGGTGCACCTTCTAAACTAGAGAGAGAAGGCGGTTTGGTGAGTGGGGAAATTTTGCAGAGTTAGAGAGAATGGCAAAATGGAAAGATGGAAGGAAAAAAAAACTCGATCTGACAAAAAGAAATGTGTTTAAAAAGGTTTCCAGTGCTGATAGCTGGATTTGTGCCGAGATTACAACCTGCAGGGCGGGAGCGCAGCCCGCAGGCGTCCTTGAAAAAACCCAGAGACTTAGTTCGTCCTCCTTTTCCAAGCTGTACAACATCTAAAAGAACAAGATAAGATAAGCGGAGGGGAAAAATGAAGGAGAAAATGTTGAGGAATGATCCCTGGGAGATCAGAGGATAAGATGGTCCTCCCGACGCAATGGGGGGAATAAAAAAAAAAGGAGAAGAAATTACAATGTAGGAGCATTGCGAGGAAAAGGCGTCCCTCAGGGACTTTTCCTCAAAGATCCCGCTGGCGTTTAATGGCCTCCGCAATTTCAGCAATAGCCATAAAATAAATTGGAAAAAGGGGGAGAAGTGTCGAGTAGATGAGGCTGCGCTCCTGAAAATCCTATTTATGAAAAAGTTTCAGAGAGTCGCGCAATACTCGGGCCACGCGTCAGAAATACAATAACTAACCGTTTTTATCCGGGAGTGAATAAACTCTTAAAAACCTTCAGATGGTGTCAAACGGTTTCACTTCATATTTGTCTCAGTATTGTGCGTCACTTTAACACCACATACCTTTTCTTTTTTTCTTTTTTTTAACGAGAGCATGTTTCCGATTCTCCTCCTCCTCACCCGGGAGGGGATCCGTCACGGAGCTGGAAATAAGATCGGTCCTCACGGTTCACACCTCATTCCCTCCTCATTTCATCTCCCTAATCAGCATGCACCCTGTCCATAGCATTTCCTCTGAGTTTATTCTTCCGCTTCACCTTACATTGGGTTTGTGAAATATGGGGGCATCGCGCCAAAGACTGTCTGGCTCATCCCAAAGCAAGAATTTAAACATTTCCCTGTAGCCAACATAAACATGCAGCCCTCACGCATGTCAGATGTTCCTCTCTTCTCTCTGCTGCTTCTCAGTGTGCGCTGACTGACATTGACTTTCCCACTCTTTCTCTCAGTCCTGACACTCACGCGCAGACACGCCCACACACGGTCAGTGTGAAATCTCTCTCTCTGGTCTCTCTGGTCTCTCTTAGCTTCAGTCACGCGTGTCCTGCTCCTCCATGCTAAAGCGAGCATGAGGAAAGCCGACTGCTGGCTTTGACAGCCGCACAAATACACACATGCACACACAGGTAGTGATGCCATCTACTGTACTGACCCGACAGATACGCTTCAGCTGCAGTGGAATGAAATGACCTTTTAACATTTTTGTGACGAATCCCTTTTTAATGGGACTTGAAGGCTCCTACTCCTGTTGTCATCGGGTTAAACTTTCTTTTCTCAAGCCTCGTCAAGCTGTAATGAACCTGCACTACCGATGCACGCATACATGAGAAAACCACGCATTCATCCATGAACATGATACACAACAGGGGACGGTGGGGGGGGGGGTGTGGTGTTTGTGCGAACAGCAGTAGACTGGTACAACGAGACATCGGAACAATAGGGGCTTCTCATGTCACAGGATGAGAGACGCAGAGAGATCGTCTCTGTGCTTTATGTGCTTGTCAGAGGAGTGTGACTGAATGTTGTCGTGCACTTCTTACATGCTGTGTGTGTGTGTGTGTGTGTGTGTGTGTGTGAGTGACTGTGCTTGAGACTTTTAAATGCAGGGTTAAGCAATAATTACTTTCTTTCACCAGTAGAATCGATGACATTTTTTTGCTGAAACCTTTAGTCAATCAAAAGATAAAATTGCATACAATATTAGAAAGTGCCATTGAACATCATAATACAAGGTCATTTCTTTATTAAATGTAATTGTATCCTTATTGGTCCACGATTGACTCAAATATTACTTTTTTAGAAACTTAAAATAAGTGATATTGTGAAGATTGATGAGAATCCCCCCCCCCCCCATGTTTAAGTTGTGGTTGACATGAGTACGTGTGTACCTCAGTGAATAATCCTGCCAGATATTATCCTTATTTTGTATTTCATCACCGTTGGCTGTGTTACCTGCCACACTCCCAGCTGGAGGGAGTGAGCCAGTTCTCCTGGAGTGAGCGGAAGGCTCGCAGCAGGGAGGTGCTCAGCAGGGCTCTCTTACGTGTCATGCAGTCTGTGTGTGTGTGTGTGTGTGTGTGTGTGTGTCAGCACACTCACAGACCCAAAGACTGACACACAACTGATGTGTTTGTGTACGCAAAGTGCGCGCGGCCTCTTGTCTGACAGTGAGTCTGACGGTGTTGTTTTTGTTTTTTCTGTCTGCGAGGTGGACTTGGGTGTTTGATTTTTATTTCAGGAGACACATGAACATGCAACACTGTGCAGCTACACACAGATCCCCCGGGATCCCAGGAGCCGTGTTTTTTTGGACACCTTTGAATCTGACATATGTAAACCACAAACTTTACAACAAGCACCAACATCTATTCTGGACATTTAAGTTTTATCTGTAGAAGCGTAAATGTGTCACTGAGGTTCAACGGTCGCTCTGTCACCGAAAACTCTGCTGTGACTTCCTGAATCTGAATGTCTTGGTGATGGAGACATAATCAGACATTATGTCCTTATCTGAGGGACATCTTAAAGAATCAGATCCCCTGATAGTGTGGGAATGTCACTCTTGTGAAAATGTACACAAAATGACCTTTTTTAAAGTTTCGAAAGGCTATATAGAAAATATTTGTTTTTGTAACAGGAATCTTGCAGATGAAGCGGCTCAGAGGTTTGATCATCCTTTGAGGATTACTTCTGCTGGGTGCTCATCCAGGAGAATGTCAGCATAAAAAAAACATCTCCTGCTCCTTATTCACGCTTTAAAAAACCCAGCCGCTAAATTCTGGAGGGCACAATAACACAATCCATCACAATCAAAGAGTATATTATAAATATGTGCAAACCACTCAGGCTTTAAATTCAAGTTCAGCACAGATTTTTTCTTTCCTTTGTTTTTCACTGTTTTTCTGGGTTTCTTCGGTTTATTTCTCCCTCTGGAAACTGTCTATCTCCTAAGCTCTGTTTACACCCAGATGTCAAACACGATTGTTTTTTTCTCTCAGCTGAGTAGGAGGAAAAATGATTTCCAAAATAACCTGGAAAAGCTTCCAGGAACTGATTAGCATGGATCACTGTGTTCCTCCAACTTGCAGATTCACTGTATGCCACTTTTTCCTACTCGTGCTCACTGGCTGAGTGGAATATTTTCCACTCAGTGACACTTTCCAGCTACAACCAGCTTAAATTGAATACATTGACTGAAGCCCTAACCTGAGCCCGTCTTCTGTGTCCCCCTGCAGAGAAAACCCAGAAGGGAGAAAAGAGGAAGCAGAATGGAGTGAAGGAGAAAGGGAAGGAGAGAAGGAAGAGTAGCCCTGAGAAGAAAAAAGAGAGATGGAAGTCAGAGAACGGCACCCTCCTTAAAGAGCTAGGTACAATTTGTGTGTGTGTGTGTGTGTGTGTGTGCGTGCGTCAGCCCTGCAGTGTTTGCAGTTCTCAGATTCATCCAATCTTTCATTGGCTGCAAAACATGCCTGTGTGTGTGTGTGTGTGTTTTGTGTATCCGATTGAGAACACATGCTGACAACAGGTCAGCACAGCCTGGATGCATCAATAATTTATTTGAGGTTTTGATTTATCAGTCTCTTCGCATGCTCGAGTTAAATGCAATAATTCAGTTGAAACGGAGGCGCCAGTAAATGTTGCAAAACATTATTGATGATGATCAAATGCGCTGCAACCTTAACCAATGCTTTTTCTTGCAGCATCCTTTTCATTATGTTGTTTTCTGTTTGAATACAGGCTGCACACACTCGTTGTGTTGCTATGTGCGTAATGTTGCTATTGAGGGAGCGTCTTGCCATCTGCCACGTCCATCTCGGCGTTGACACGTCTCATCGCAGCACATATAGTCGTATCATTTGGTTTACAGCCCAAAGAAAAAAACGTGTTCAAGTGTGCGCGGTGGCTGCTCCTCAGTGAGCGCCGACTGCGGCTCGGCTCAGCGGTGTCCAGGATGTGATCCATCAATCTGTTGGCACTGCACCACGACACGCAGGGAGACAGCGAGGAAATAAAAGCAAAAGGAGAAGGATACAGTGAGACTGGATATTATAAAAATGTCATCTCTGTAAATCATGCAGACTTCCTCTCAGCCTATCTGGACGGAATAAATCACCTTGTTTGAGACGGTAGAAGTGTAGGGCATCTCCCTCCGAGTGACAGCGGAACTTATGGTACTGGCTAATTTGAAAAAAAAAAATTTTATTTAGTGCCCAACAACACACAAATCAGAGCTGTCTCTCCACAAATATTGACGACCGAAAGTAAATATCGCAGCTTTTGTGGAGATTGTTATGAGTGAAGAAATGTGCTAAATAAGGCAATGCAGATCCCAAGGCCTCTATTCACAAGCGTGGAAGTTTGAAAATATCGGCCTTTTCACGTCCATCTACTTACCTCTCCCTCTGCATCCATTTAGGCAGACAAGCTTGTTTTCAGTTTTGACCCCCCCGGATGTGTCTGCTGTAACCATGAAGTCATATTTCCTGGCTTCCTCAGAGCATCCATTTATTTTCTCAGTGAAGCGGTGACAGTATGATGTAGCTGGAGCTGTCAGTCGTGACACAACCAGCGCGGCTACTGTCAGGATCAAACTGTGTCCCATTTTTCCTTTTTTTTATTTTATTTTTTGTGAAAAATGTCCACCCAAACTATAAAAGTCAGTTGAAGATGAGGAAACAATTTAATTAGACTTTATTTTATCTCAAGGCACTTAGCAGTATTATAGAGAAACCCATCAGCTCCCACAATGAGCCAGCACTTGGCAACAGTGGAGGGGGGAGGGCGGGGGGGAGGGGTAAAAAAAAATCAATCACCAATCAAATGTTATGGAGTGTGGTTGTTCCACGCCAAGGAAACACACAGGTTGTGCTATGCTGTGTTTTTGTGTAGGCGAATACAATACAAAACAAAGCTCTCCATATCTTCGGGCTGCCTCTAAAAACAAACCTTTCCACTGTGAATAGCTTCTATATGTGGGACGTCAAGTGGGAGGATTTGTATTCTCGTGTAATGCTTGATTATATGTACCCAGATCGTGTAAGTTCAGAATATTCCTGCAGTGACATTCTGTAAAGAAAAAAAACAGTGGGCTGCGCAATTACTGTACGTGATTCATATCTGAGAGCCCGAAGGAAAATGAGTTGAGTGATGATGAAGGGTCCTCTCTGCTATCATTTATCTGAGGTTGTGTGTTTGCATAGAACCACCTCCACGATGGACAGTTCTTCAGAGGTCAGAGGTCAGACAGATTCGCAGCTTCAGTTAAAGAGACAAATTGCGATGATGCCGAATAGACACGTCAACACGCAACTCAGAAAACATCAATAAGACGCCCCTGGACAGGGAAGGCAGCACGGAAGTGTAAAAACGTGAGGCGCTGGGGCTCCTTCCTTTGATCTCAGAAAAACGAAACATGACAGAATCCGCCCCAACAAAGAGTTCCCACTGTCACCAAAGGAGGAAAGCTGGGGCTGCTCTGCTGTAAATACGCGGGCGCTGCCTTTTAAAGGATTTATTGCATTTTGGGACACATTGTATATACAGTGAAGCGTAACCTCACTGTGCTATAACGTAGACCCAGAAAAGATTCACCGATTAGGAGTTTGGAGATTTGCACGTTGTGGCATGCTTTGAGAAATAGATGTGTATGTGTAAGAGTGGTTGGGTCTCCTGTATGACTGGGAAATCCTGCTGTGTTTACACCACCGCAGTTTACCTATCGCCATCCTTCATGACCCCTATTACGCTCACCATTAGACTCTGATGAGCTCCAACTCATGTCTCCAGCAGAGAAGCCACTGCCTGCTGGAGAATCCATCATCGTCCACAGAGCAGCTCTTTTGAATGAAAACGGGCTACAGTTGCCAATTTTTCTTTCTTGGGCTGCTTATTTTTCCGAAGCGGTGGAGCCATGTTGTTTGCCGTTGCCCGGGTCTCGGTGCTCATCTCTCTGCTCGTGTTAGTCTTTTGGTGAGGGGAAGAAATATCTACAAAAGACCTCACCTTCGTCTTTTCAGAGCGGTTCATTTGTCTGCGGGCTCCAAAAAAGACCCCTTTTCTTTTCCTCTCCCCCCACCGCTTTTGGCAAGGACAACTTTTTGCGCGCTCATTTATTGCAGAGATTTTGAGCTGAGGAAGCGGTCCAACAACAAGATGGGAGACGACCCCCTATTTCCCGCTCCGAAAAAGCGCAACTTGCGTGTCGCATGAGCATTCTCTCATCATGCACGTTTTATCCATTGATTTATGCGAGTTTATATGGAGGGTGCAGCTAACTTACAAGATGCAATCTGGCTGGGGATAGAGAGGCATGTAGTGCTTCTCAGACACACACACACACATACACACTATCAGGCAAACATCAGCTATCAGCGATGACGCAGGAACCGTCTCTCATTTCCTTATTTAACCAAAGCCGAGTGTCGCAGAGCCAACGGTACTCTCCCGTCACAGCGACGGTGACGGAGTAAACACAGATAATACCAGCGGACGCTCTCTTCCTCTCCTCTCCGGTGTTTTTCCACCGTGCAGCTGCCTCTCTCGCTCTGTGTGGCGACACCCTCTCCGTGCCGGTGTATCCTCCCGCCGTCTCTCAGCCCTGCTGCTCGGGGACGGCAGCGTGATGTGGAATAGTTGCTTGGAAATCACCATTCACATTGTTTCTGCATGACAAACATGCCCCCTCTGTGTGTGGGATGTGCTTTTGTTTGGTGCACCCGGAGCTTGTGTTTGTTTTTCCTTTGAGCATTTATGCCTCCATTTGTGAGTCTTCCTATGTGAGAGTGCATCCATCTGTCTAGATACAGTACATGTGTGTGTATGTGGTTATAATACCTGTCTCTGTGCTTGGTCTGTATGTTTGTCGTTGCATGCCGTACGTGTTCATATCTGCGTGCGCGTGGGTTCGCGCGCGTGTGTGTGTGTGTGTGTCGGGGCCATCTGTTCTCTGTCGGGTCTGGTCCTGTCTCCCAGGGCTTTGTCTTCCTCTCAGTGTTCTGGGCTCCAGGAGACAGACGTGTACCATCACTCCTTCTCAGATGTACTGTCCCCTGCCCCCCGTTGTTTATTAGTTGGATCCATATGCCGGTGGTGCAGAGATAATTGTCACACGTTTTCTAAAAGTGCAGTTTTTCCCTTACCGGTGGATTGCAGTGGATCATTGAACAAAAATGAGATTTTTGGACTTGCCCCCCTCCATTTGTCCCCCTCAAATGCCCTGCGTGGACATTGGGCAAGTTTATGCATCAGCAGTTTCAGTGTGACGGGGAAAAAAAATCACGGGAAAAGTGAACTTCATCACCGGCAAAGACTACTGACACCCTTTTTTAAGAAGAAGATCAGTGTTTTACTCAAGGTTTTAAAGTTATAAGATGTTAAACTTTTTAACCACCAACCAATATAAGGACATGCACATGGCAACAGACTGCACAGTTATGTTGTACGTTTCCCTCCTACCTTCCTCTCTCTGAACTCTGTTCACTCTCTCCTCTCCTCCACCAACCCTCCTGTTTTCTTCACACTTCCCCTCTCTCTCTCTCTCTCTCTCTCTTTCTCTTGTTTTCCCTCCGTCACCTATTCCCTCCCTCGGAGCACTCTTGACTCCTACAGAGACATGCTGCGTCATGGAAACGATTGGCCTGAGAGTATGTGTGTTCCTGTGTGTGTGTGTGTGTGTGTGTGTGTGTGTGTGAGCGAACCACCCTTGCAGCCTCCTGCTGTCCTGCTTGGCAGATTATTATAGGCAGGGAAGATTAATATGGAGAGACAGGAGAGAAACGAGAAGAGAGAACAAGGCTCAGAGCTGCCTCCACTGTATTTCCTAATGTGTTTGTGTGCGAGTGTTTGTCATCGTTATGTCCGATCATGTTTGTGTGATGCAAGGGTTGATAAGAGGCAGATGGATGTGACAGACTCCGAGTGTCCTTGTGCAGCAGCTAATGGTTATTTCTCCATTTGCATGAGGACATCTTCTGGAGTCCACGGTTGTTTTGGAATCGCTCTGCAACTATTGCACCTTAAGAGTGTGAGACACTTACATTTAAAAGCAGGCAGATGTTGGTAGAAACCCACACTGAACACACAAACGGCATGGATGGAGTGAAGACAACGCAGGATTCTTAATTCAAAACATTGGGTTTAATGTTCATCTTTTTTTATTCTTGAAAACAACATCTCAATGTCATTGCCGCACCGCACAAAGGTCCTTCAATCTCATTTGTGAAAAGCTTGTTGTCTATTTATGGCCTCTACTTCTTGACTTTGACACTTTTAGAGCAACTTTTTCTCCATATTCTTTTTTATTCATGAAAAAAATATTGCCTCTCCCCTCACACGTCTGCTTTGTCTCTCTCTCTCTCTCCCTCCCTCTGTCACCCTCACCACTTCTGCCTCGTTCCCATATTTGCCACCCCCGCTCACTCTCTCCCCATCTTGTCCCGATACCATCCTCCTCCACCGCCTCTCTACCTGCTCCTGTCCCTCGTCCTCCTCTCAGGTTTGTCCAAGTCCTTCCCGCTGGACAACTCTTTGTTCGACAGCTGGCTCGCCCAGTCGGTTCAGATCACCGCTGACGACATGCTGAGCCAGTGGGCTCTGGGTGCCCAGCATGGGGACAAGAGTGGCAGCCTGCTTTCTGACCAGGTAGGGCTTTCAGCCGCCGGAGGCCTGGAGGAGGATGCCCTGGCTTTTTCTCAGGTTCCTCTAAAGTTGTGAATGGGATATTTGAAGGAGATTCTTCCATGATAGAGCAAACATTTACTGAATTGTATACTTTAAGCATAAAAATGTCTGGTCTGCAAGTTTAGTTTATATATCCAGGGTGAGAGCCCATGGATCAGGCCGCTTCATGAAGGCTTATATCAGACATTATATCCAACTGTCTGGCTCCTGGAGATGGACGGTAACCGCGGTTGTGAAATTTAAACAGCTAAAATCCGCAGCCGCATAAACGGTTGATCTCTCCTTGAATCGAATCGAATCCACAGCTCTTGGTGGACAAGACTAGTGCAAGGAGCCCAAAAAAATGAATTGTCCTGTCCACAGACCTAATTAACATGGACATGCAAAGTTAAAACCTGATTCAGTATTAATAATTCAATTAAACTGCACTTGTGGCCTGTGCAGAAGTTGGGGGGCGTCCTACTATGTCAGTACATAGTAAGGATGAAAGGAAATTCATCAAGGCTCCCTGATCCAACTTTTTGTATAGGAAGTGATGAACAGAAAAAGAAATGCAGATGAATCCATCAATGCATATAATTACTGGATTTGGTTATGAACCACTGACACCGTGATCAAATCTTTTTTCTTAAAGCTACAGCGGTAGCTCAGTTACAGTACTTCCTCAAGAGCGTAACAAAAACTGTTAACTGTTGTGATATATTATTATTTAATAGATTCAGTGTGGTGGAGATGCACAATCAATTTCACATGCAATTGTTGTACAATTATTCCAGGGTTGGATCGTGACTTTTAGAATTGAATATCTTTATATGGTTGGAGATTGGAGTTGTGTGATTTTTTAATTTTTTTTTGGTGGGTTGGATCAGTTCGATGGTCAGCGCCAAGCTGCACTGTGGCTGACCCGCTGTTCTCCTCAGGAATGTGTTCTGTTTGTGTATGGATTGGCAGGGTGCTCCAACCAGCATACATGATATGACCCCATTGTTTGAAAATGTGCTGTGGAACAAAATAATAAACCCCCAAAAAAAGGGGGGGGGGGCAGAAACTTGGTAATCATTTAGTGAAGCAGAATGAGATGTTGATACCTGATCTCTTCAAAAAAAATGGGCAAATTTATTCTTATCTTCTTATCTATATGGGCAGCTTTCCAGATATTGCACTTCTATTAATGTTTATAATATTTTTCTCTTTCCTCTTTCTCATCCTCTCATTCAGCTCCTGCAGGGCGAGGAGAGCCTGCTCAACCTCATGATGGAGAACTCCATGCAGTCCACCTGGAAAACACCCCAGCTGGGGCGCAGACGTGGGAGCACCAAGCCCCGTGCCCGTGGACAGCCCAGCACTCCCGTCCCGCCCCCGATGCCCCTCTCTGCTGCGCCTGTCTCCTCAGCCAGCAGCCCCTCCACTGCGAAAAACCTCTGGGCCAGTGTGGCGGAGGACAAGCCTGCTCACGTGGGCCGGAGAGGAGAAAGGTCCCGGGCCTCCTCCAAGGGCCTGCACCACCACCACCTCCATCACCACCAGACCCGGAGCGCTGAGCTGCAGGCGGACCCAGCTCCGCAGCCACCCATCTCCAAAATGGACTCCTGCCACATCTCGGAGGAGCGCGGCCCCTGGGACAGCATGGCGGCGGGGAACGGCGTGGAATCGGGACACGGATCTGCTTTCACCGATTCCTCTCCACGTCCGGCCTCCAGCCCGGGCGTCAAAGTTCCCGACCCTGAGGCCATCCTCTGTGGCAGGGCGCCGCGGCTCCGTCTGACCCGCCAGGGTAAGTCCAGAGGGAGGGTCGTCAGCAGAGGCGTGGAGAGGCTGGGGTCCGTGGACCCGCCCCTCCCAGGAAAGGACACGTCCCTGCTGGACGCCGCAGAGACCGACGGGTACTTCTCTGACGGCGAGCAGAGCGACTCGGACACGCGGCCCGGCGGACGCAAACTCCGCTTGCCACAGTTGCATTCTGGGAACGAGGACCTGTTGAGAAGGAGCGTGCTGGCATCCTAAAGAATCAACACACACACACACACACAAATACACAATTACCCAAGCAGAGTCCCGCTGGCTAATCGTTTCTCCACCTGTGCCCGGTTCAACCAAATCCCCGTCACATTCACCAACGGAAAATTCTCTTCGCCACTTCGTCATTTCGGGGGAATTTGAATGTAGCTGTCTGCCTGTCCTACAGTAGAGCCGTAGATTGTTGTTAAGCAACCACAAGACGCTATTCGTGATTCAACCAATAGGAGACAAACATTACCTTAAGTCCTGTTTTTTGGGTTGCTTTTTCAGAATTGTTTTTTGTTTTTTCTGGGTGTTGAAGTACCCAGTTCTGGCAACATGTCCGTGGTAATCCGTCAGAACAAACACTTTGGGGCATTATTATTATTGCTAGTGTTATTGTTAATCCAGTAGGTTTCTGGCTCTGCTTCTTGTTTGGTCCTTTATGGCCTGAGACACATCAGACAAGTCCTTTGTTTTCTTGAATATGATCAGTGGAATAGACAATTTCACGCCAGAGTTGTTCCAGATGTGTGTGGAGACGACCTGTATTCAAAACCTTGAAAAGCACAACTAGATAGTCATAAGAGCTGTAATGTAAGCACTCGTGTGTGTGTGTGTAACAGATGCTCACTCAGGGTTGGGGTCAAACTCTCCGTTTTTAAAGTGATCACCAGAGACTTCATTCGCAAATGTATCATCGCCGACTAAAAGAAACACCTTTCCAGCTTTTTTTCCTTTTTTCGGGATAATAAACGGAGTGACCTCAACCCTGGTGCTCATTGAGATTGTCGCACGGAGACGCAGACACAGACGTACGGACACACAAACTACTCAAAGCAAATCCCTTTGCTCACATCGCAGAAATATTTGGTCTGACTTTTGTCAGCGGCTTTCAAATTCTTCCTAATTCTCAGTTCTGACTTGTTTTTTCGTTTTTTTTGCCCGAACCTTTGACGAAAAATCCTAGTAGAAAACTCTGTGCCTTCTGTCGCTCGCCCTGTGGCCCCGCCTCCCCTCTCTCAATCAATCAAACCAAACAATCAATAAGTGGATCAACTAGTCATCTTTCAATCGGATTTGTAACAATCAAACCAAACGGTAACCCTGTCAGATGTGGTTACCGAGCGTGGCCGGCTCCTTGTCACCTTAACAATTGTCTAGTGCCTGAAACAAGGATGTAAACGCAGCGTTTGCCATGAATCAGACGAGCTTCTGCGTCAGTTATCGAAGCAGAGCCGCTGCTGTACTCTCTGTGCAAAGAGCTGTTCTCTGCCCCGTTATAAATCACTGCAGCTTAGAGCCATTGGTCATCAGAGTTTGGCCAGGCGCCGCGATGCCGCCTCCATGTGAGAGCTGACTAAAATTGAAGTCAACTTTTTTTCTTTTTTAAGGTAGTAAAAACAATTATTTTTCAGTGTTCTTAGTTTTTTCTCTGTAAGCCGTCACTTTAAATCCATAATGCTTAATTGTTCAAGTTGTTCATGAAACACATGTTCTCTCATATGACCCTAAGAGGTTGAAGGGAAAACAAATTCCCCTCTACACATTGAGGGTTCATTCATATCGCAGGGATCAAGAGGAATTAGCATTTTATTTTATTCAGCCAATCACCAAGTGGCTTCATGGCACAGCGGTGTTTGTCGTGGCCAAGCTCTCGTCCCTGGCCTCTGCTGCGGCTTCTCCTCCCCCGTTAGACGAATGATGAGGACGACGTACTAATCAACTTCAGAGGCCTGCGCTCTTACGTTCGCGATTTGAGTTGTTTGTAAATTAGTTTTTAAGAAGAAAAAAATGATTTTGTTCTCTCAGAGAGTTGTATTTTGTACTAAAGCAGTCCATGGTATTCTCAGGGGTTAAAAAAGAAAAACAAACTTTTGAAAAAGAAGAAAAAGGTTTAGAAATGGATCAAAAAGTGACTCAAGGCGTAGATGCATATATATATATATATACATATTTTATATCATATACGATATATATATATATATGTGATGTGTGTATGTCTAGAAACGTCTTTATTTGGCAAGCTTCACTGTTTGAACTCCTACAATGACTACTATTGAGCATGCTCCTTCTCTCAGTGTGAACACATGACCATCAGCCCTGGGTTCAAGACTCTCAGCCAATAGTTAATTCTCCTGGTTTACTGGTTCGAGAGGATCAGGAAAGGTTTGGATCATATTGGGGCTTTCTTCTAATTCTCCAACCTTTCTTGCTGCCACATCTGGGGCCAAAAGGGGGGGAAGAAATCGCAAGAGCATTTTGAGGGCTGCTTTACCCAGGTCTGATGAAGAGACATTTAAAAATAGGGGTGCGAGTCCGATGTACTTCCTCTGTTTGGACACCTTCTAACCTGTCTCCTGAAGTGACCACGCCAAAGAACAGACCTGTGTGTCAAAGCAGCGTATTTGCATTTTATCCACACAAACTCACACACGGGCTCTGTCTCTGGTGTTCAAGACGAAGAATGTTAAGATAAGGATGTCGGACGACTGTGGCAGCGCTCTCCGGGTCAGCTCGGTTTAATCCGCTGACTCCACCCGGCTCACCCCCCCCCCCCCCCAGTGGAGCTTACAGTGGAAACACTATAAGCTCAGGCGCGGTGTAGTGGTGCTGTGTGAACCTCCTTTACAGGCACTGTTAATACTACTCCACCACAGCCCCCCCCCCCCCCCCCCCCCCCCCCCCCCCCCCCCCCCCCCCCCCCCCCCCCCCGAACCTGGACTCTCGCAGACCTGCATTCAAGGGGGCAACAAATAGGAAAAGCCTGTCCCCGCCGGAGGAGAACAGGCCGGCGATGGTCATTGAAAACACGGACCCACCATGTTAACCCGACGTCAGAGAGAAAAAGCCAAATGCTGCTGAACTGAACACAAAACATACATCCCACACACACAGACACACACACCAGAGCTGGTATAACAGGGTCATAATGTACAAGATGACTAGTTTTTTTATGTATCTGTGGTCCTGACTGCATCAGCTGAGCTTACTCAGAGTGGAGCGCCCCCAGGAGAGTATTATTTACAGGTGACGGTGCAGAGTCTCCGTCTCCTTTGTCCTTCAGGTGTAGCCCTCGTAGAAGATTCACACCGTCTGCCACGCTTGACCTTTTTCACCACAGAGAGGCAAAATCTTCTCTGTATGAAGGATTACAGCGTAAAGTGGTGAGCGAAAATTTTAAAACAGCGTCCAGGTGGACGATTTTGAACTTCTACGCTGGCTACCGTTAACACAATCCACGTGGAAACTGACCATAGCAACGCATACGACAACAGCAGCAACAATCGCGACGGCGCTGGTGTTGCGAAGCGAGGACGTGCGTTGGTGTCATCACGGCACCGGCACGCAGTCCCCCGCCAGGTGGTTTATCGCACTCTTGTGTTGACCGACAAATGTAATCTTGGTTTCAATATTCAATGTTCAGAGTAGCCTGACTTTGTAGACAGCGGTAGTAGACAAGGCCTCACATGTATGGCCTTAACATGTAGTAGCTAATGCCAAGGCTGCACAGTGCTGGCAAGAAAAAAAAAAAAAAAAGGATTTCATATCCTCTGCGGAAACTTGTGGAGGTGGTTCAGCTGAGTTAGGCTCGCTGCCTCTAAAGAGTCTCTCTTGTTTCAAAGTCAGCACAGAAAAGTCAGAACAGCATTGTGTTACCTTCTCTGGCAAATTGCCATTTTGATAATTGCAGTCGCTGATTTTTTTTTTTTTTTCTAGATATTGTGCAGCCTTAGCAAAAAACGCAAACTGGTTATTATTCTGTATTTACAGTGTGGCTTCAATGCCCCCTCTCCTTCCTCTTTCGTAGATACTGTAGACTGGAGTCTTTTGCATTTGATTTTTTCAATATCCTCTAGAACAACTTCAAAGCATCGCTGTCATCTGTGTGGTACTCTGGTGTGGGTGTTGGCTCGCGGCCCCGGAATGTGCGGTGATGGTGTTTGAATTTTTGCAACTGTGTCAGGTTGAGCATCCACGGCATATTCATATTGAGTTAAATGAAAATCTTAAGATTAAGATTTAAGACACCTTGAGTAATAGTTTCTAATGGATAACTAGTACATTTTGTTTAATGGTGAGTGGGTGCATGTATGCCATGCCACAGAAATAAGCTGGTGTGCTCCGTGCATGTAATGGCAGGTCAGACACACACCCACACACTGCGATGAATTCCCAGACTTCAGCCTGAAAGGCTGGACAGAGGCCAGCGCTGATTGCTGCAGGTAATTGGAACCTTGCCCACAATTCACACGGCTGCCGTCCACTGTACTGACACCGTTGAAAAATTCCTTGGAAAGACATCCCTGCGCAGGCGGGGCCGAGCTCCTCAGAACCTCCTCAGCTGCGCAAAGATCGTGTTTTACAGCTTTTTTTAAGCAGAGAGCAAGGTCGGACCTGACCGACCAAAAAAAAAGGGAAATTGGGGAAAATGAATTAAACAACAACAAAATGCATCTTTAATTCCAGTTGTTGCTCCTGGAGGATTGAACAAAAATCAATTTCCATTATTGTTTCAAGTTAAAATGTAATGATTGCGACACTGATGTGGTTTTGGGGAACCGGAAGGGCCTCAGAATGCTGTTCACAGAATATCTCTCTTCCTCTGTGGTTGCCCTTTCAGCCAATAAGAAAGCGCATTGTGGCTGTCGTCAGGTCAGTGAAGCCAGGGTTGTCTAATGGTTCAAAAATGAAATTTCACGCCCCAACGCCCTACAATGTGAGCATTCAATTAAAGAGCACAGCATTTCTGCTCAAGAGAAAGCAGTCATAATAATACAAATCCAATTCCTATTAATCCAAGTTGTTGCAGATTATGAGAAGCATATTATCTGACATTTAAAGTTGAATTTTGGTCTAAATCTGTTCAGTGGGAATCAATGACTGCTCAGTGCTTCCGGTTTCTGATATGATTGACAGCCCTTGCTTTATTTTCCTACGCCAGCCATCCGAACCCACCTACCTGCATACAGTACCTACTGCTGGAGTTTATATACATCTACAATAATGTACAATACTGTTCAACTACTACTACTACTACTACTACTAGAAACATTTAAATTTTCCGTGTTTTGACAAAGCCTTTGCAAAGCTGTTTCTTGTTTTTTTGTTTAACTTTTGCAATGCTCTAGCTGGCCATGGTGGCCATGGTATCAAACTAGAAAGCTGACTCATTATCTGCTTCCTCTGTTCTAACTGGCGCTTTGCTCTCCTATCTGTTACAGCAAAGTTATGGGTTCGACTCCCCCGACCCAAACACACTGCACAGATCGGAGGTTTGGTCGTACAAATACTTCTCGCAGACACAGGCTGCCGGAGGCAGAAACAAACTCAGTAGTCGAGTTAAACTAAAATTGCTGGAGTCAAAGAGGGTTTTAAATCAGAGGGAGTTTTGCTGTCTTGTTTATTCATTCATGCAACAGTGGTTGCAAGTCAGCCAAGCGATATGCATGGGGTTAGTTTACATGAGAAATAAGTGAGGAATGGCAACAATGGCTGGTTTGGACTTTGTGCTTTCAAACCAAAAAGCAGACGTCTGGAGCAGAGGTAATTCATTCATCATTTTGTCATCTCATATAGTTGAGTTATCTGCAGCTGTTTTGGCAATGTCACTCACTTAAGAGCTGCGATGATAAGTCAGTAAATTCATTAGTGGATCGATAGAAAATATATGCCCACTATTTTGACAACTGAATAACCTAGTCTAGTTTTATGGGTTTGTTTGTTTTTTTGTCAGAATGGCAAATACAAATACCATCTCTTCAGCTTAAAAGATGGATTCTTCCTATTATTGGCTCTTTTATTCCTTTTTCGTCAAGTGACAATGGAGCTATGATAGGAAATGAGAATGACAGAGAGAGACAAGTAATGACACTCAGCACAGGTCGAGGGGCTGGATGTGAAAGAGGACCGTTGTGGTTCATGTTTGGTCCCAGACTGTAGATCAACCGTACGTCCCAAACTGCCAGTTTCACTGCCTGCCAATTTCATAGAAATGGATAAATCAAAGTAAGCCTGCAGCCCGGCCTGCCAAGGTTGCATACGATTCATCTTTTTGTCTATTCAATTTGAAACACATGTTTTGAGAGTTTCATCTGTGCAACAGTTCAAAAAATCAAACACAGAAAAGTAGCATTTTTTTTTTTTTACTTTTAAGCATCTGGATTCGGAGAATATCTTTGCTTTAAGCATCTTAACTATTCGCTCAAATTCTGAATTCATCTACCAATTGTTGGCTCCTTAGACGTTTGACCTCAGCCTCTCGAGAACGCTTCACAAACAGAGGCCTTTTTTCTGTGTTAAAGGTTGAAGGAAGGAAAGGTTGAATAAGCACACATCCTGCCTTTTTTTTTTCCACTTTCCCATTTCAGTGGGCTCCGGCCCAACTTCTCTTATCTAGATAAACCCAGCTCGTGACTCCACTGCTTCTAGTTCTGATTCTGCTTCCAGAGCAGATGTTTGTACGACTAAAGCTACGGTCTGCACAAACTGCACACTGTTCTCTTTCCACCACCATCCAACATTTTCCTCCTCCCTGCCTGCTTTTCCCCCTCCGAACCACCACCCCCTTGGACCCCCTTGGACCACCCGGTGTCCCGATAAAACTCCCCTCCTATTGTGTCCCCCTCTGCCCACAACTCGTTCCTCCTTTCGTGTCTGGCGATCGGCCTCCTTGTCCAGCAAGTGGCTCTTATCGAATCGCTTCTGAAGCACAGGTATAGGATGACCCCCCCCCCCCTCCCAGAAAAAAAAAGCTAAAGGATGTCTGTATCTTTAAGGACAAATAATGACCGCCACGTGTTGTGGAAGAGGGAAAACATTGCGTTGCTCCGTCCTGGAGGGAGGGAGGGAGAGAGAGGAGAGATGGATGAAAAAGAAAGAGGAGGGAGACGTTTACTGAACCGGAGCCAGAGAGGCAGACAGGGAAAGAGTACAACTTGTTCTTTCCCTTGCGTTGTGTCTGTGTGTGTGTGCGCAGCCTGTCCACACTGTTAAGTTAACAAGCAGTGAATATAAACAAGGCCTTTTTCTTTCTTTCTGTCCTCTCCATCGCTTCCTCT
Organism: Colistium nudipinnis; assembly: GCA_016785305.1. Taxonomy (NCBI): domain Eukaryota; kingdom Metazoa; phylum Chordata; class Actinopteri; order Pleuronectiformes; family Rhombosoleidae; genus Colistium; species Colistium nudipinnis. Next base: position 502,625 of record JAFBJU010000458.1, read on the forward strand.
CTTTCTTTCTGTTCTCGGTCTCTTCTTACAGCCAGGTCTCTATCCAAGTGATGTTTCCATCACAGTCCAGTCCAACAATTGGATCAGTGAAGTAGTACAGAATTGGGTCAAATATGCATTCAATATTCCGGAAAAATGTCTATTCTGTGAGTATTTCAATATAAATCACCCTAACACTACTCAACAGTCGAAGTCCCTCAATGTATTGAACTGTCAACAGATCCCGTATAAAGACCAAAACCAACAATGAATTGATCCAGCAAAGATATATTATCTGTGCGTATCTATATCTTCTTCCTCTGTGCCGGTGATCTCCATCATTTCCTTCAAATTCATTCAAAAATCACATCAGGGACGCACACTTTTGCACTGGCTGTCAATCTAGATACGATCTAGTTTTTATTTTTATTCATTCACACACAGACCGTTCTGCTTTTGTATATACTCAGAAGTAAGTGTGTTCAGATTAAGAAAAGTCACCAACAAATACGCAGTTTATTCATATTTGAGTAAAACTGAGTTGTTTTTGGAGTTGGGCAATACGCAGAATTCCTTCCTACGATTTAATGTCCCATAAAATGTCAAGTTCGTAACTACTTACTTGACAGTTGGCGACAATAACTTGGATCCTGTTTTAGTCCTGTGTTTGTTTCATTGTAAATCTTTCACACCCTTAAATAGATTGCGCTCTTAGCCCTACTCGGAACATAAAGTAGTTGTTGGTTTTGTGTCCCTATGAATTTGTTGTAGGACAAAAGAAAAGAGCAACATTTCTTTAAATGTCATCAGCAAAAGTTACATTCGAAGTTAATTGTCCACAGTCACAGATTGTAGGTGTTGTATGTGATAATTATGATTTTTTTATGGACATTTTATCGGAAACCAAAAATGGAAACATACCTAAAAGCCATCTTATCCCCCCCCCCCCTCACAATGTGAGCAATTTATTCAACCTCCCCTTACATCTGGTTTTACCATCAGGCTCCTGGGAGGTTCAGACTCCTCTCAGATGTATATCACTGCAGACAAATTGGGGTGTAAAGACAACCACGACTCACTGAAGATCCATTTGGCCAAAGCTTCCCACTAATGGTGAAAAAAAAAAATGTTCAAATTACATTCCACAGTCACAGATTGTAGGTGTTGTATGTGATCATTAATTTTATCGGAAACCAAAAATGGAAACATACCTAAAAGCCATCTTATCCCCCCCCCCCCTCACAATGTGAGCAATTTATTCAACCTCCCCTTACATCTGGTTTTACCATCAGGCTCCTGGGAGGTTCAGACTCCTCTCAGATGTATATCACTGCAGACAAATTGGGGTGTAAAGACAACCACGACTCACTGAAGATCCATTTGGCCAAAGCTTCCCACTAATGGTGAAAAAAAAAAATGTTCAAATTACATTTCTAGTTCAGCCGGGCACCATACACAAAGCTTGAATACAACAAAAGCCTGTGGGTGGGGAATCTGTTTTATGAAGGAAACTGTGATTTCACCGCAAGCACCGGAGACACATCACTCCCTGGTGTAAATGTAATCAGGATAAATCACGTCTAGACATAATCTGGATTTAAGATCCAGGTTATGACCATTTGTTAAGAGGCCCTCTGCACTGTATTTCTGTCTCTGCGTTGTTTTTCTTCTGACTTGTATTCTCTCACCCCTCTGTCTCTGCCTTATTTCCTGCTCCTGACTTGTACTATTTTCTTTTTCCTCACTGTACTCTCTTTACTTCTTAAATCTCTCTCTTACACACAAAGCAAACTTTTATTTTCTTCCACAGGGGCAAATATCTATTTGCTCTCCTCTATTACTCAACCTTTCACACATGCAGAGGACAAATGGATGTTTCCATTACCTAAATTGAGGACCATGCAGTCCCTCTGTATGCTATTATTCTGAAATTGCAGCGTATGGCCATGCTGTTGTTTGGAGTAGCAGGATGCTTTGGAATGAGTGAATGGGCACTATTATGAGCCCTGGTTTGTGCGTCCATGTTAAGGGAAACTCTGAGTTAAAGTTTTTTTGGTGTGTTTAGACGGAGTGGAAACTTCAATTAGGCACAAGTGGAATTTAAATGTTCAGTTGCCAGAGGCTGCAAGATCTGAGATTAAGATCGCACAAGTTGAACATGTTTCGGCATGAGTTGAAAAAATAAATGGAGCTTTTCCTGGATGCTTTTGTATATGTTCAATCGTTTGGAAAAGTGCGCGCAAACAGAAATTTGTCGTCTTCACTTTGCTGCCACACGTCTCCGGATCGGGCCCGCAACTTTGTTCAACTCGAAACCAGCCATTATCCACGATGGTGACAGGTTTTTGAAAAGCTCTGTTGTGTTTTGGTAAAAGATACCAGCTTAGCGTGGACAAAGAGTTAAAATAGATTTTGACTTTTTTCTGATCTTACTGTGAATGCGCTCTCAGAGCATTTCCCTCTCTCCTCCTTGTTATTTCCTCTGAATCATTGTTTGTCTCTTTCTGTCACTTGTATCTGGGATACTCTCTGATATGTTTCCCTCTCCCTTTCAGCTCCACTTCCTGTCTCTCTTTATCATCTCTGTCCTCCCATCTCTCTCCCATGCAGTGCAGAGCAGCCAGTTTCTGACTCTGACAAAATCTCGTTCCCTCTCTCCCGGGCCTGCGATTCTTAAAAAATGTTCTCCATCAGGTGAGAAAACACATTATGGTTGACTTCTGGATGTTGATACCTGTTATTTTAAGTACTAAGTATGTTCTTATATGCTGACAGTTCACTTGATTACGCTGCTTCTCATTGGAACAGTTTCTCTCCCTTCTCTCTGCTCTCTCATTACATTTTTGTTCATATTATTGGGTATCTTTCTGCATCTTATCGGTCAACTTGAGGCACTATTTGAACATCAATCCGCATCATCCAATCAGAGCAGAGCTGGACACAGCCTTTTTACCCCTCCTCCTCCTCCTCCTCCTCCTATTTGCCCTCAGAAAAGGTGTAAAGCTCTCGGCTGTTGTGTCCAGTTTCTCCTCCACTTTGCATCGGTTCTTCAATACAATAATATGAATGTTGCGGGAGCTAATCCTTCTGTATTCTTTGTTTCAAAGAATGTTGTGCCATTTGTTAATAGTAAAGAGAACTATTGAACATATATGAAAATGAAGAGCTATTTTAAATTATTTTTTGGCTTTTTTTTGCTATATTTATTTTCTTGTATTAGAATCTTCTTTGTAGGAGGGAAAAATCGAAAAGTGTATTTTTCATTAGTGCGAAAAACCTATTTTCTTCCTTTTTGTACAATTTCGATGTTTTAAGCGAGACTTTGAAAAGCAATATGAGATGATGATAATGATGATGATGATGATGATGACGACAATGTTTCCTGTGACTGTATCTGCATGCTGTTTCTGTTGCCTTAATGATGGCTGCATCCCACTATGACCCCACCTACCCCACAGCCAACCTGTCCCCCCACCCCTAAACTCCCACCCCCATTTAATGGAGTCCTAGTCCCATCCGATTCAACCCAGACCAATTCAGTCCTGTGCAGTCAATAAAGCAGTGCTTTCTGTGTACACAAAACTCTCTGCCTCTCAATCCTTCTTCACCAGCGAAGAAAGAGGTCTTTTTAGACCCGGTTCAATATTTATAGTGTATTCCCCATAGGTATTTAATTTATTTAAGACACCTTACAAGTTCACTTAGTTTACCTTATTGGCATGTAAAATTTGCTAGCATTAATGACATATACAAAACAGACTTTGCAACTCCCTTGACTGACCCCGCTGATGCGAAAAGGTTGTGGCTGAGAAGGCCATATGATTGAAGAGAAACATTTAAAAATACCAGGTCTCTTCCTAGACCTAGTTATTGGTCTAAACCTGCAATCTGCCAAGAAAGACCTTGATTAGGACCACTCCAGCGATGCACCAGTGTTATCCAATCATGATGGAATGAATGTGAAAACAGAAACTGGCATTCTACTAATGCAAAAATCAGCCTAAATGCCGGGTGGTGGCAGTCTGGTCTGTGTCAAAAGACTTAAGAAATACAGAGCATGATGCAAAAGAGTCTTTAACTGGATTGCACAGAATCTGCAAGAACTGGGCAGAGCGTATCAATCTTCTAATTCCATCCATACCTGCAGCACAATGCTGCAGCCTCGGCCTTGGCCAGAGACGTCAGGAAGACTTGGCCGGAGGTCCAGAAGAACCATGCCGGGATCCAAACACAGGCGCATCTCGAGGAGAGCGTGTTTCTGAATGCCAAAGGCCCGAGAGGAGGGCCAAAAAAAATCTCTCCTCTAACAGAACTCGGGACTTGCTGCCAAATCAGTGCTGGAGTGGCCTCACAAAAAGTGGCCTCACAATAACAAATGTGAAAGTCTGTGGAAGGAATTGAAAGGTCACGCCTTATTGGGAGAACCTAAAATGGGCCAAGGTGATGCAGATGTTTCCTTGGGAGAAGTTAAGATCTTCTTTTGATGGTTTAACACTGCATCATTTAATTTTTTCTGTTAATTTCTTTTAATTTTTTTCACTCTCACCACCAAACCTCATTTCCAGCCACATCGGGGAGCTGGTTTCTGCAAAATAAACCCACCAGTGACCGACCCTGCACCCAACATCAGACTTGACCTGTAGTGAGTGTTATTCTACCATTCTTAGTTAATTTTATGAATTCATTGGTTTTAATGTTAGAAATGACCTTATATACAAGTCAATATTAATTAGGCAACTGCAGTTGTCATCGTTAAGCACAAGTACAAATGGCAAACTGGGCTGAATTTCAAAATAATATTTCCAATTATTTACATAAAAAATAAAAAAAAAAACGACACGACAACGTAACGCTTTTCATCTGCAGCTGTCAAATATTCTTTGTTTGTTTGTTCGTTGTGAGAACAAAAACTATGCGGGGATGAGATATTTAAAAAATATAGTAAATAAAAGATGACGTGACGACCGCTATTAGAGAGTAGAAGAAGACGAAGATTACAGTCACGTACGTCACGTACTTATTCTTCAGAGGGGATAAAAGGACACTTCACTGTGATGTACAGGAGTCCTCATCGCTTCAGCACTCACCAAGGCTCTCGCACTCAAACACACACAGACACACGCCTTCGCACGTTTGTTGTCTAAACTTTTGACGCCCTCATGGACAACAGCGATGTGAAAGAGAATATCCGCATCCCGTCCGCGGCCCCGAGGAGAAATCCAGGTACACAAAAAACAACAACAGCAACAAAAACGAAACAAACAAAACAAAAAAAAACCTTGTGTCGTCGCCAAGTAAAGTGTTTTGTGTTGTGTTGCACCTGATTCCTGCCGCAGAGCAAAGGCGTTAGCTTACTGTTCATGGCCCTCACCTCAGAAATAGCTAGATAAGGACACGTTAGCACGATTTGATTTACACACGAACAGACATTCCTTTTTGATTGGACACGATTGCTCTCACAAATGTATTGACTTCAGCTCATGGCACTGATCACTTGTGTGCTCCTCATTGCGTAGGTCAGAGTGCACATTGTGCACATGGGGGCCCATCCAAAAGAAAGGCCAGTCCTGCGGAGACACGCAACAGGAAGAGGACGAGGGTCTGCGAGGTGGCAGACCTCTGTGAGAACAGGATACGGACAAGGAGCAAGACCAGGGAGGAGAGAGGGAGGCAATCCAGCAGGCCGAAACAGAAGAGGACGGGTCTCCACTTTAACCAGTCTGATGAAGGTACGAGCATCCTGTAAAATCACACTAAAATGACTTGTACGTGTCATGGGTTGATTTGCGGTTGCATTAAGTACAGAAACTGGATTTGTGGTACAAACACTGATGAATGTCATGTTAATATTGAAGAGGGCCATCCGTTTCCAAAACCAGGGTCCTGGTTTTTGTGGATTACCCACCGAACACACCAAAGGCATTTTTGAAGATGATTTTTTTTTTTTATAAATTAAAATCCAATTTATGAAATATTCATTTTAGGAGGCAGTGAATTATGGCTTTATGCCGGATGATTCATGCTCCATATTTGTGCCTTGTCTGCCAAAAGCTGATGTTGCTCTGGGGTTTTTTTTCCCTCTCATCTGTAGTGAGCTGCAGCATGCTTATAGACAGCAGTGGGTTATCAGAGAAGATTGTTTGTTTGCACAACACAACCAGAAGGAGTAAGGTCACCGATGATGGACAGCAACAAGGAGACGAGACAAAGTGCCAGGAAATAGAAGCTCAAAGAGGTCAGTGATTTATAGAGATGATTTCATTTGAAAAACCCCATGTCTAAAAGTTCCTCACATCTGAAGAAAGCAAAATGTGTGTTTGTGTGACATTGTAGCTGAATTTGAGGCCAAATACAAAAGGTTGAATCCCCTTGACAGAGGAGGCTGTGGATCAGTGTTTGCCGGCTACCGCGAAGAGGACCGTTTACCGGTAAGATTTGTAATCGCACACACACACACACACACACATAATTTAAGTGCTAAACCACCTTGTGTGGTGTTGTAGGTCGCGATCAAACACATACCACAAGACAAAGTCCTCTGCAGACCACTGGTAAGTGACCAACAGTGACATCACCACACTCACTGGGCGGATGGTGTTATTGTTGACCTGCTGTTCACCATAAAGCTGCTCAGTATGGTGCTCTATTGTGATGTCTCAGAAAGTGAAAGGGAAGAAGCTCCCTGCGGAGGTGGCCATTATGCTGAAACTGGCGGATGGTCGAGATGAATCTGAGGGGGGGTCCTCGCCTGTGATCCTACTGGACTGGTACGACCTGGAGGAGGAGTTGATCCTGGTGCTGGAGAGGCCCGACCCCGCTGTGAACCTCCTCACGTACATAAAGGTCAACGGAGGCTCTCTGAAGGAGGAGGAGGCCAAGGTTGCAATTTGTTGCGGGACTTTTTATTTTATTCATTTTAATGACATTAGAGTCGCTCATCGCTTTCTTTCTGTCCATGTCCCAGACCATCCTGAAGCAGCTGCTGGACGCAACTTTAGAACTTCAACATAGAGGCATCTTTCACCGGGACATCAAAGTTGAAAACATCCTCATCGAGACGGGGTCAAGCGTCCCGCGCGTTCGCATCATTGATTTCGGACTGAGCTGCATTGTGAGGGTGCGTTCAACTTACAAAATCTTCTATGGTAAGACGCCTGGCTTCTACTCTGATTGACCAATATGATACTTTTATATTAAAATAGCCTCTCCGTATCATCCTCACCGTCTTTAAGTGATGTCCGTGTATTCCAGGCACCTTTGACTACATCCCTCCAGAGTACTACAGAAGTTCCACCTACTGGCCTGGTCCAACCACAGTGTGGCAGCTTGGAACTGTCATCTTCGAAATGCTCCACGCGAGCGTGCGGTTTAACACCAAAAGGTTCCTGCGAAAGGAACTGAAAATCAGAGGGGACCTGTCCAAAGGTATGAGAGTGACAGTCTCACATACACACCTGCCAGAAAACACACATCTGTTCATTCTACTTCACAGTGCGGTGGATCACTCTGTATGTCATCATCTTAATCTTATCTCATCTATTTCCTCTCTAGACTGCGATCATTTCCTACAAGTGTGTTTTAAGACGGCACCAATGCAACGTGCCACCATGGAGGAGCTGAAGCAGCATCCATGGCTCCGATAAACCTACCACACATTCCTCTTGCTGACCACGCACCTATTGTACAGTTTGTATGCACTATTATTGATTGTGAAGCACAAAGATTGATGATTATAGTCGTATTATACGTGTATCGTACTTGGCCAACACTGTCCTATGTTAGAAAGTTAGATTGGGGAATTTCAGGACACCGAATTGGTCACCATATTGGTGACATGTTGTGTACTGAGGGCACAGTCTATTTATGTCTGTCTATTTATCATCTTAGGTTATCCATTATGTTATGTTATTTTGGAAATGTACATATTTTTTTACATTAACAGCACTACTCGTCTGTAATTAATAACTGATTTCGTTGAACTTGCTGATCGTTATAATTAAACTCCTGGATGTCAGCTTTGTATTCAAACTAGATCCCGACAAGGATAGCTTCTTGTTCTACTACTTTACACACGTGTGCAGTATGTAGTACGTTTTTGTGTGTCTTTTTGCGTGCTTTTTTTGGTGTTCTCCCTTTCAGGGGCAGCAAACATCTTTCCTGGGGCAATTTGCCAGAAGTTGGAGTTTGCTTTATTTTTGTATCATTTTTATTTATTTTTTTTAAGATTTTTTAAAGATTTTTGATTGTTATAGTAGATATAGCTTGAGTTATTTCTTAATTCAGGAATTGCCACTATAAAATGCAGTATAAAAAAAAGAAGGGACTTTAAATACTTTATGAAGGCACAGTACACTCTGCTCCCATTTGTTTCAATGCCTTGGGGCAAAAAAATCAAACATGGATAATTCACTTACTCATCATCTTTTAAATCCTTTGTTATTTACTGTAGCTCTGTTGTATTTTGACCTTCTCCAGCTGACTACTATCTGCCTTGTAGTAAGAGAGACCTCGACTCTCTCTGTCTGATTCACACAAACACACCTTGGAAACAAGCAGTACAAACAGACCTGTTCCTTATAATGGAAATCCCTTTAGCAGCAAGAGCACCTGCGGAGACTTCATGCACATGGCTTTTCTCAAAATTCTTTCATTTTCTTTCTTTTCCTCAGGGGCCATTTTGAAAGTTGTTTTGTTTTGCAATCTAAATGCTATGTTTCCAGGCTAGAGTAATTCAGTCTGCTGTATAGTTATACCAGTAACCCGCCGTCCCACCACAACTTCAGGGATCTTGAAAAACAAATTTGCATGAATCCCAGGTTTTGGTTCTCGTTTCATCCATCTTTGAAATGTAATCGGAAGTTCTTTTTGCACTCCAGAGCGGCTCTCGCACAGTCTTTCCACTGATTGGCTATAACGCAGCAGGCCAAGATTTAAGCCTGATTGACTTAAAATGCAGAGACATCCAGTGGGATCACGAGTTGATAACTGACAACTATCCTAGTTTGCTAAAGAAGCTTTGAAGATGATGGAATAAAAAACGACGTGTAACCAATTCTGGCCTATCATGTCCTTTTTAATTTCTGCAACACTTTTTCTCGAAAATGTTCATATTAATTGTGATGTGTGTACGGAAAGTATTGTGGATTCATCAGCAAGTTGCGTAGCTTTCTGGTAAACTCACAAGGTCTATGAAAAATTCTAATAATCGTTGTCCTAGTCCAAAAGACAAGAGGCAGAGAGTTGGTTAATATGACGGGGCAGAGACGAATGGCAGGACAAAAATTCCGACTGACGTGCAATCCACTTAACGGCTTTTTCTCTACTGGCACTTGTTGAAGAATCAATAGATAGCAGAAAGCTGGTTGGAGAAGCAGTCGGCCGGTGACATCCACCACTGTGAGGCCGTGAAATGCACATCAGTTTCAGGATGTCCACCAAATGCACACACCAAACACACCAAACACAGACATCAGCACATCATCATAGTTCTGACACAAACACTTTTCTGTCAGTTTCATTCTCTGCTCCCAGGAGAAACGTGTCCACTACAGAAACACATTTAACCCAGAACAGTGTTTTCATGTCTGGTGTTGAAACTATCCAGTCGACCAAGGGGCCACTGGGGTTTAGTGTGTTACTGATGAATTACAAGTCATCTAGTTTGTCTTAAAGCAACAAACAATGGCTTCAACTTAGGCCTTGGCTTTAAAAAGAGGAAGAAAAAAAAAAAAAAACATGCCAGATCCTGGACACGAAAGATAGTTTGTTTCTGTTGCTCTTGGTTCAGGTCCAGGCCGTTCTCTGCAGTCAGTGATGCACTTCCCATACGAGGTCCCTTTCTAATACTGAGTAAAGTCAAAGGAGGGTGGAGGTGAAGTTGGAAAAGAGGGAGGAATATGAAATAAGAAAAACAAAAAGATACCAGATGGAGAAAGTTGAGACTCTTGTGTTTTCAAAATGTAGTCGTACAGATTACAACCTTAACAAGTCTGGACTTCTGGGTCTTGTATTTATATTTGAGAATTAGATGTTTTTATATCAGACATCATCTTTGCCACAATATTTTCTGTTGCTGCTCACAGTAATTGTCCCCCTTTTTAAACAGACAGTTATTAACAGACCTAGCCATAACTCACTTGTTTTTTATCAGCATGGAGATGGTGACAGTTTCTTTCTGGTAGGCTACTGCCCTCTGGCGGCAAAATATGATATGGCAAACACTTCATCTGCCTGCTTTCATTACCATGAAATGACTTCAGTGAGAGTCACACACTTACAATAGAGTCATTTATTATCCTATCTCGGCACTTTATTTTTGAGAACGAGCTTGACTAATACATTTAAAATTTGACAAAACTGACACTGATGCCATGTGACTGTGAATACATATTTTGGAAAGTAGAAATTAGGTTTAAACAATATTATTCACACGAGGGTTCAATTTTTATTTTTATATTATTTTTTCCCTGGTACTGTAATTGAAGATGGCTTACATCTGATAGTCATGGTGTCTGTCGTGCAAAAAGCAATCTGACTCAAATGAAACATGCAGCAGACGCACGCGCAGCGCGCACACATTATAATCGCTACGACGCACCACAACAAACCAGCATGTGACACCCAGGTGTGCTCGATTCAATTAAAGAAAAACACAACGTAAGCTGTGGACGTTGAAACGGTCGCCAAACGAATTATTCATCATTATGGCCGCAGCTGGGGAGAACCATTCTTTCGTTGGGTGGATATTATCGACATTATTTTGTGTATTAAGCAGGAAATGGGACAACATCACAGTGAACTGCAAGTTAGGCCTTCCAGCTATGGAAATATGGTCATCATCCAGGGACTGGACGTCTGTCTTCAAGAAACATCGACAGGTAAAGAGAGAAAAAAAAAGTTTACGTTTGCTAAAAAATAATAATAATGCACAGAATCCATTCAACTTAAGTTGTGAGCTTGCTAACCTGTCAATTTGCATATTTGGCGATGTTTGATATTCTTAAACCATGAACCACTTAGTGTCTCCATAAGGGGAACCTTAATTATTGTGAGCAAAAGCCCACAAGCCTCACAAGATATCACTATAATGAATTTTTCACTTTTATTTTAAAATCTTTTTTTTTTTTTTCTTCTTCATGCATTTTGATTTATAAGAATGACTTCAGCTGAGTCCAGCCTGTAGATTGAAAGCGCATCAGGCCTGTGAGGGCTTCAGCTACCAGGGGGACTGTAATGTTTTGCAATGTAATATTTGTATTGATGTGGATTTCGTCTCCCTCACATTCATAGCAACATGTTTTTTCCCCCTTGGTACTCATTATATTGCTGTGGCTACATTATATTAACACAGAAATTGAGAACTGAGGGTGCTTCAGGGGAACATGGTTATTGTTCTTTTTTGCTGTTGTTTGGTTAAGTTAGTTGCTTGGTGTATTCCAAAAAGTTTGGACACCCCTGGGATAAAACCTGATTCAAATACAACCTGTCAAATATAGAATGTTTCATAGTTGGTTATGGTTGTGTTCCTCAGTGTTGAAAAGAGATTTACATGGATTACTATTTTGCCAAGATTTTGGAGTGAAAATTGCACTTTATACAGCATTAGATTTTTGATTTGCTGTATTAGTTTGACATTATATGTATCTCTCTACTGTAATGTAGATTCATATACTTGTGGCAAATTGCTGTTTTTCCACTGGAGGGGGCTAAAAGATTAACCACTGGATTTATCTACCCTAGTCAATTTGATTATGTAAATTGCTTGTGCACCCTTGGTGCATCAATTTCAACAATCAATCAATAATGAAGCATGATATTTCTGCCACAAACTTTTTATACATGATTTTGAAAATAATTATAGCAGTATTGAATCTTTTTCATTCTCTTGTGCTTAATCATTAAATCATTTCACCAAAGTAAAATAGAAAGTGGATCATTGTGGATTAATGTTGAAGCCTGTTATTCATTGCAAACATTTATTACATGTTTTGATGCAAACAACAGCGAGTCCCACCCGTGTTGGAACGGCTCATCATCTAGTCATGAGGGAATGAAAGAGACACAAAGAGACTCGGAAAGAAAAAGTATGTATTACGCGCAATTCCATTGTTTCCATTTAAAAAAGAACAAACCAAAAGAAAAGACAATCAGCTCTCATTGTAAAGTTTGGCATTTTCCTCCCTCCCATTGTACGGTATAATGGTCAATAAAAATCAGAAAAGAACAAGGCATGCATAATAGTTTCTGGTAATGCACATGGATCAAAGGAAACCACTTATAAATACAAAATCCATGTACGATGGTTGTGTACATTTCACATATACATGGTCCCTTTGCTGGAGGTGTCATAAGCCTATCTACCTGTTCCCACTATGGGATTGTGTCCTCTTATCTACGCTTACATGACTAGATTCATCCTGTGAAAAGGTCTGCGCTGAAAATAGTATTAATATGGATTACTACTAGATGTTACAACCATCTGTATATTCCTCCCTTCATCTCTTACTGCATGTTATTATCAAACTATTTATTCAAAAGTTTTGTTCACTTAAATAGTTTTCTTTGCATCAGCTGACCACTGTGCTATCTACATGATTTCTCCTTAGATCCTTGCTGGGGTTATAGCCAGTATTAATTTCTATTAGAATTCTCCTCCCATTGATTCACCACCAACTGATGCTTCTCTTAAAAAAAAAAAAAAAACGGGGGGGGGGGGGCCCACAGCTTGCCATTCACTGCTGTGCCCACAAAACAAAGGAACAAAAAAAAGTTTAACTTCAGAGCCCCGAGAGAAATGGTCCATTTTAATAGATGGGTGAAAGAGCCACACGTCTATAGTGGGGGCTGTACATGTGGCCTGTACATGTGGCCACACATTTTTATTGAAATCATGTAGGAAAAGAAGAAGAAAGGAATAAAAAGGATAAAGCAAAACACAGTGATTGAATACAATGCGAAATGAATGTCTTTACTGTTAAAAGAAAGTGTACTGCAATGTATACAACTATGTTGCTCTCTGTCATTGCTGTAAATATGATGGAGGGGGGGTGGAGTGAGGCCAGGATTTTTTGATACTTGTACAGATTGACAGTTATAATGCATCTATCATCACACTCAACAGATGGCAAGAGGGGAGGGAGAGAGGGCAGCAAACGACAGACACAATATAGAAAAGATTCATCCGTTTGAATTTTAACACCCTTTGCTGTGGAACCAATGCTATGTTACTCTCTTTAGAAAAGAAAGAGAGGGTGGAAAATGTGTGTGTGTTTGTGTGTGTGTGTGTTTGTGTGTGTGCGTGTGTGTGTGTGTGTGTGTGTGAGAATGTGTCTGTTGTGTGCGCATACAGGTATGGATGTTGTAAGTGCGGAACCAAATGTTCGACCAATAAAAGTCTATTGGGATCAAGTTGTACTGGTCTCTCTGAAGGTGGCGTCAGATGTGTTTAACCAAACATGGGGTTGAGTATGATGGTACCGATGGCAACAGTGGGCGTCACGAGTGGTTGAGTTGAGCGCCCTCCCAATGGTGGTGGTGGTGGTGGTGGTGGTGGTAACGGTAACGTTGCGGCTGCTTGGCGTCTTTAGTCGATGTACTGCGAGAGCCAGCGGAAGCCCTCGCCGTAGCCCTGCCTCTTCAGCACGCTGCACATGAACACCTCCAGTGGTCTCGTGTTCAGCTCCTTCATGGGAATGTTGCCCTGAAAGCAGGAAATTTGGAGTGTGAAAACAGAAATGTACCCAATGGCAATTTCTACAATTTACTCTTGTGTTATTTTCTCTAGTCAGAGCTATAAATATTGACAATGGCTCTAAAAAGAGAGGGAGGACGGATGGACGGACCTTGAGGCATTTGTGTGGACCTACGCAACTTGCAGGATGAGCTTCCAGCCAACCAGAAGCAGTGTGTGGCTGTGCGTGTGACAATGTGGCTGATGTGTGTACATACTGTCCAGCCTTTTTCGCCGCATTTTTCGCCACTTCCCGCAGGTTTCCATGTAAAGGATTGTCAGTACATCCGGAAAAAGCTTGCGTGTACAAGCCCTGAGCTTATATGAATATTTGCTTTATCATTAACTGGTTACCTTCCAATTTGTTTAAGTTGTACAGCTAACACAAATGTTTACAGTCCCTGTTCTGATCGTTTAACACCCACTTCCCATTGCTTAACTCTCAGAAATCTGTTTTTTTTAGCTGAACTAACTTTAACCCCTGTGAGTGAAATGTGTAGTGTTTGGGTGTAGATGTGTCTCTACGTTTTAATGTCCTGCAGTTTGATAAGAGTATGGTACAGTGTAGTGTCCTGACACACTTAACTTTTGTATTTACTTACCTTGCCTGTCGTCTGGCTAGATAATCCAAAAATGTGCCTCAGGTTCTCCTCACTGATGGCATCTGGTCTGTCAATTTTGTTGCCCAAGATCAGAATAGGCACATTTCCGATGGTCTCGTCCGTCATTAATGCCTAAAAAAGGGCAGACCAGGTAATACCATTAGACCTTTGTTTGTATATTCTTAACATAACTAAAGAAAGGAGTCTCTATCAGAAAGAGATGAACATTTACCGGTGATTGTTTTAATGACATGTAATGTCTTACAGAAGTTATATTTTGAGTAATTTACTTTAACCGAAACTTCTCTGTTTTATTATCTTCTGAAATTATAGTGTACCTGTGGTGTATAATTTCTCCTCGAACTAAAAATATGCTGTGATGAACATAGTATTTTGAGGCCTGAGAAAGGCTTTCATTTATACAGTTCCCTTTTGAAAGTGTACTTAAGTCATTGTATTGTTCTGCAGTGTGACAGTGAACAAACTCACAGTGCATACTTACATCCAGTTCTGCTTTTGATTCACCCAATCTTTCGCAGTCCGCACAATCCACAAGGAAGACAATGCCATTAATGGCAGGGAGGTAGTTTTTCCACACTCTGCGGGCTTTAGGAACCAAGACACACATAACATTTTTTTTGTTAATAGATTAAATCGGGGTTAACTGCCTAAAGTGTTTCCCCTCCATCATTTTATCTCTAGCAGAGAAAAAGTAGTGTCCGTTGTTCATTTACAAATAACCTGATTAACAAACATCTACACACCTTGTGCATGGCCTCCAAGGTCAAAGGTGGTGAAGGTCATGCCAGCAATCGTCAACTCTTCAGAGGCTAGGGGAGATAAATCGATCGTTCACAAATCATGCCACTAACAATAAATAGATAAGTATTTTTTGTGTCTGCGGAATACACAACAGGGTTTGTGATAAAATGTTGTTTTTAAATTGATAACTTTTTATTTTATTGTTTTCGCATGGATAGATCTCCAAACCAAAGGGGGTAAAAATGCATGTGAGGGAGAGACAGACAAGCGCCAACTCACTTGGATGTAGAGTAGGCACATGCTGTCCCAACCTGTCATCTTTGAGCATGTGCAGTAGTGTAGTTTTGCCAGCATTGTCCAGGCCAAGAAATACCAACTTGCCGGATTTCCTGTACAGTCCTGAAAAAGAAAAAGAAGAAGAAATGAGCTTCCAGACAAAAAAAAAAAAGCATTGACACTCCTCCCCTTGAGTTTGTCACTCTCCGAGCCAGCCTCGAGATACCTAGTGGATTTGTGAAATTTCTGACCGAGTCAGCTTGAAGGGGTGTCTTAAAGCAATATTCAACCTGTCTGACGGGGAGAACCGGAAAAACTGCTTCACGGGAGCAACTTGGACTCAAAAACTAGGAGAGCGGCTGGTACACTGCAACAGTTTTTTTTCGGAGATTTGAAATAGACAATTTCATCACACATAAATGTAAAAGCCCGGGTGAAAAATGGTGTCATGTTTCTGAGAGACTTTTCCTTTCTGTGCCTTTAGCTGAGAAACTTCTCAGAAGCCCAAGTTGTATGTGTGTCCTCAAAAGGACCCAAAGCCATTGCCAGCTTGTGCTATTTCTCTAACCGAAGAGCAATAAATGCTCACCGAGGTACACCGAAGCGTTTTAGGTTGTCGGTGATGGTGGCGCTTGATTAATTTCGTCCGACATGGACCTCGTCAGAAAGTCATCAGTGTGAAAGATGCCCTGTAATGTCTTTTTGAGTAGTTAACTGGTGCGATTAGCCTGAGGGGGGCTTAGGTGAGTCTAGTTCTGGAATTGTTTTATTGCCTTAAATTATCATAGTGTAGATTGGCTATGAAGGAGTGGTGCCTGCAGAGGTGCCAGGATATTTGTATTGCTGATTTGTGTCCCCAGGTAGAAACGTAACAACCACTTTCAGAGAAGTGGCTCCTTCCTATCAGTTACCCCACACAGCTGGCACAGACCTGGAAGAACAGAGCCCACTGTTGTGAAGAAAAGCCTTAGAAATGCCTATCACTGTTTGTTTTTTGTTTTTTTTACAATGACTGGGGTATAGAGACCAGATACATTAATATCTTGTGATCACTGAAGAAAATGTATCCGTTTAGACTCACAACTACAAAGGCCTTAAGTACTTGACTCGTGTTTACTGTGAGTGTGGGTGTGTGTGTGTGTGTGGGTGTGTGTGTGTGCGTGCGTGCGTGCGCGCGTCTCTGATCAACAGTACTCACCTAAAAACTGTAGTACGCTATTGACACTGCTAAGAAACCAATCAAATAGGAATGACATATCCGGAGCTGGTGAATCCTGAAAAACATAAGTAAAAAGACATGAACACACACAGGAAGTAGAATGTTTAAATAACCTAATAAAAATGAGTGGACATGTTGTAGTAATTTGTGAATTAGAATATTGAAATTGAATGAAATTAATATGAAGTCCCACTTGATTTATCGGACAGCTATTGCCAGTGATCAGTGATAAGAGCAATGATTGGCTTTCTATGAACAATGATTGGCTTGATCCGGCAGACGTCTTTGGTCAGGAGAACCATCTGACAGCTCCTCTATGCATGCAGTAACCGTGGGAAATGAGCTCCCTAAAATGCTACAGGCAAGAGCTCGTTATTTCTGCGTAGGAAAGACACTTGGTGTGTTTGGTTCATTTGTCCTTCTATTTTCTTGTTTTAATTTTTTCCTTGTGTAATCCATATATTAGCTATAGTTTTCTCTTAATTTTAAGACGTTTGATCAGTTGCTACAGTAATTTTCACTGCAATCTTAGAAAAAAGGAGCAGAAAAACCAAACAACCATTCTCTATCTTTAACCACGTGTCAAGGTTTTGTGTTTTGTCAGGCTGACACACAAACACACTCATAGACAAAAAATACCGTTTTAAAAATTCCCGTTACGTTTTCATTGACCGTTACAGCGGTGCCAGAACAACGCAAACGTGCGCCGACCTCTGGTCCTAGTTGCATAATGTTCAAACAACTATGGTACTAAAGTTTAAGGTGGCCAAAGGTCAAGACCACGCAAATACAGCCGAACCACACGTCAGCTGCTGCTACACTCGTCCCATATGATGCCACTCCTGATCCACTGGCTGCTACAGCACTGTGGGCCATGCTGCTGTCAATGTTAAGTAGTTTGACAGTAACCAACAACAACCACGACAAACAATAGTCAGTGGACTTAACCAAATTCATTCAAGTAGAGCTGCACGTAATGATGTTGATCGCATCTGTTCACCTATTGTTATAAGGAGACAAAAGCATAAAACCAAAAATGATTCCATTAAGCATTATATCTCTTATATTCTTTGAAGTGCGAACTATAGAAACGTGGGGTGCAAAATACAGATAGTCAATTAAAGATTTCTGGTGATGTAGGGGATGATTTAGTTATTAGCTAGCTGTCATCACCATCACTGAGGTCTCCCGTGTTGCCAATTTGCTATTCACATTCTAAATTAAATCTATAACGTCTATAGAAGCGGTATTTACGTTTTCCTACACTCGGATAAGAAAAACGTTAATATTTTACGTATGTGTGGCAGGGCTGGTTTACCTTTTTGATCCAACAAATGATGATGTAAGACACATTGAAATCCACTCAGACACCCTGATTGCAACACTATAATATAGAACATATCATAAATAAAATTGCGACTCGGCTGTCAGATCAATCCAGTTATCACGATCACTGTCAACGTAGCAGAGTGAAGTTAGCTAACTTTTATATTATCGGCCAACGTTACATGGATTGTTGACCAACGACTGGTTCCGCATCGGCTTAAAACATTAAATATCAAAATATCAGATTAACGAGACACGAATAAAAGTTAACGACGTAGAAAAGAGTCTCATTTTAGTCAGGGTGAGGCCGGCTAACAGACTGGCTAGCAGGAAGCCACTAGCTACGTGTCATAATCTTTCAGAGGCTACGTTGCATCGAAGGGTAGCGGACTACGTTGGCTAATTAGCAGTAAGCTAAATAAATACTCCATTATCGTATTAGGACAACAGAGATTTGTGATCGTAAAATATAAAATGGCATACATAATTATTGGTGTTAAGGTCGAAACACCGACGTCTAATCGTGATGTTGATGCCAGTCTCAAGGCTCTTCACTAATACGAGCCAACTTGGTGTTAGCAATGCTAAGATAGCACCGTTAGCAGCCGGGATAATTTGCTAGCATAGATGCCGATCGCTTCACATTAAACTCTCCTGTTCAACGACAAGGAAACAAAGAAAACAACTTACTCGTTATTTAGGAGCAGATTAATTCAACGGCGGTTATCGCTCTGATACACATGTAAAACGGTCTCTCGGTGTGACAGAGGGCCTGAGAGTTACCAGGTCTTCCTCTCGATTTCGTGTTTTGTTACTGAGCCACGACACTGCAATGGCTGTCCAACTCCTCCCCACAACTCTGCCTAGCCGCTTCCTCTTTGAGTTTCACCGCCACCCCTCCGACGGGACAACTGAACTACACCGGCGGTCTTCATTTCGTATTATTTGACCCAATTCGATTCACACATTTTCACTTAAAACCTGATCAATACAACCTTTATTGGGGTTGAGTTTGTGTTTCAAAGACCAAATAATACCTAAAAGCAATGACCGTGCAACTTCTGAGTTCTTATAGTGTTTGCTTTCGAGCTTTTAAAGCCGTATGGGCCATCATGCTAATCTTCAAAGTCTTAAATGTCTCTCTAAACACTTTATTGTGTAGCCATCCCTCTGGGGAAAACTGGGACTTTAGATGGACATTAACAGATAATGTATACATATCATATTGATCGGCAGTTTTATAAAAGGTTGGTGTACCTAAATTTAGATTTGAACTCGGGTAACGTTCCGCCCGCTCCCTGTTCCTGGTACGTCTGCCAAAGTTGAGCACGGGAGGAAATGCCACGTGTACACACTGCGCATGCCCAACCACTTTTACGTTGATCCTGCTGGGTGATCCCAACTTCCGGTGAAAGAGAGAAGCGCCTCGTAAGATTACTCCGACGAGGCCTGCCGTTACTCACCCGCGGCTTCTCGAGCAGGGTTTTGGCCACAGTCATGGCTCTGTGATCGCCAGCGAGTCGGTCTATTCACGTTGAAATAAATAAACCATCCAGGGGACGTCGCCGTCTAACGACGCCCTGACCATACGTCTCAACGTCAGAGCCACAGGTTTGAACGTTACTCCGCCACTGCCAGCCAGCTAGCCTGCTTGCTAAAGACGCAACTAGCTATTCGCCGACCAAGCACCTCTAAATTAGACCCGGTGTCTGTTTCAAGATGTCAACTGCGGGTTTCAACTCTCAGAACGGGACGGGGACGGGCCAGGCATATGCGAATGGTGAGTAACATGTAAAATAAGTGTGAAGTAGTTGTCAGCGCAAGTATAAGGCTAACACTAGCAGCATGTACTGGATCTGGTCCCTGTTGCTATTTGCTAACTGTCGGCTAAGTGCTTAGTAACGCTATAACTTTAGGGAGCCAAGCAGGAGCGAGCTGTCAGGCATAGTAATACCGGGTTAACCTCAGTTAATCTTCACCGGTGTTCTCTTGCGGACTTAACATGTCCAACTGTTCTGCTCACAAAATGTAGCCCTTCTCTTCCACCTTTGTTTTTTGCTGGAGTGGCAAACAGACGTTTTTACACATCTAAACTGTGTTATGTTTAAACTATGACTATTTGTCAATGCTAAACACGTCGATCATCAAGGCGATTGCTTTTTTTATTGCACCCTTAGCACTCATATTCTTCTGTCAAGCTATCCTGTCATCCAGCCTTTTCCTGTCATATTTAAACGTCTGATCTTTGGTTTTGTCTTCTGGCTCATCGGGGGTTTTCTTGTTTATACTTTCACATAAAGTGAAGAATCCAGTTTGCAGGTTTATCAAACCTATTAGCTCTTGTGTAATGTGGACTTTTAGCTGGCCAAGTTGTGAGCGTTTTACTGTACATGTGGCACATTGGGTATGATCCAAACTTGATTCTGCAGTGCGTTCACATTACCTGCTTCAGTTTGACAGTACACGCGTGTTTAAAGGGTTCTTATTAGCTTAAGGTAATTTTCATGCAGTTAGTGACAATTGACTTAAGCAATTGTGTGCAGCCTTGGGCAAAGTTTCTTACTTTGTGTTTGTAAAACTGTCAATTGTCGCCTGTCGTACCTTCCAATTGTTGATTACACTTTCCCTTAATATTATTCCTATCTCCCTTGACTGAGAAATGCCACTAATGATTATAATCCAGATGTGATTAATCTGACAACAGAATGTTTCAACAGAAACACATTCTAAAAAGCTGAGTGGTGTTGACGTTTAAGAGTAATGCTTGTAAAACAATTCTTCCCATGGATTTTATTGTAAAAAAAAAAAAAAAGGGAGAGGAAAAAGTCAATATGGATGTAAACACAGTAAGTGTTTTCTGGAGTGGCATATTGTTTCCTACCATAATGATATGGCCATGGATTTCACACATATAAACTGACATCGGTAGTATGCACACCCACTGTAAACTCACATATGCACACACTTGGAGAGTGTTTCTTAGTTGTTTATATTTTGGGGCATCCCTCAAAAGTTTACAATCCTAATGGCTTCTTTGGCTGGTTGGCACCGTCATTGTGAAAGATGTTAGTCTGCACTGTCCTTGTTTATCATTGGCCTTTTATTTGGCTTTAAATAATAGAAGAATGCAAACATGAGATATAATTATGGTGCCTGTTTTAATAATTGCAGTATTGTACTGGCCTTAGGAACCATCTCTGAGAAGTATGTAGAAGTTTGTAGAGTTTGAATTTGTCTTGAAAGACAAATCAAAGTTTTTTAATCATCTTCTATTATGTATTCATTTTACTGATTTTACTTAGATTTTTTTCTTCAGAAGTGTCTGATTCCATTGGCTCATTCAGAGTGGACAGGTTATTGTAACGGACACAGAGCTTTAGTTCTTTACATTTCCCAGTTCTTAGGAAGGACAAAGATTTGCGTTGGATTATTTTCCTTCATCTGTCTTTGCTCATTGAAGAGAGTTGTTTTCTAATATTTTTCCCTTGACTGATTTAGCTTTGCCTCCAGTTATTTAGTGCAGGTCCAAGTGTGAAGCAGTGAATTTCTACACTTACATTTTTTTCCGATTTTGCACCGTGGTATTTACATTTGGCATTTGGGAAATTGGGAAACAAATACTGGATTTTAGTCTGGTATCAGAAAAATATACAATCAAATCGTTTTTCAATTTGCAAGTTTCTTTGTTGGTGTTTTTTTTTTTGGATGCCAGTTTTAATAAGGCATGACCAGACCTGGTTCACGTTCCCACACTCAGTGTAATTGAGGGCAGATCATGTTGAACAAATCCAGGTAAAGGGATTAGACCCTGGGCTGTCAGCTAGAGGATCTCACTGCCTTTCCCCCGGTGTCGTCACTACGTTGCTGTGCCATCTGTTTTTCATATATCTTTTTTAAACAGGGTTAAACCCAAGGTTTTGCCTTAATTAAAGCCATTTGTATCGCAAACATTTTCAGACATGGAATGTGCAACATTGCTGGCTTCATCTGCCTGGGAAGCTAAGGGCTAGGCTTTTAAACTTTTGAAACTAAGACTCCCATACAGCAATGATCCACAATGGCTCTGCTCAAGCATGGCAGGGTCCTAACCCAGAAAGCTGCAAGTGTCTGTTGGGTGTCCAACAGACATTTGTTTTCTTAACACAGCAACATCAATTCCATTGACTGGTTTGAGAAAAAGTAGAATGTTGAACATGAAACTGTGATGGGAAATTACCAGAACATTTGTAGAATTGCTGCTAACATATGTACATTTCTCTTCTGCGGATCTCTAGGTCCATCACAGAATCCAGTTGCCATCCAACAGATGCCAGGGGTAAACTATGGCATGACTCACCAGCCAGCGTACAATCCAATGCAGGCCAAAGCTCCTGCATCCCCTGGTCCAGGACTCTACCCCTCTGGAGCATACCAGCCCGCTCCCCCAGTCAGCTCCTACCAACCTGGCCCGCCAGCCTCGTCATATCCGGCTCCATCTGGCCAGCCAATGTTGACCAGACTTCCAATGGGAGCTCCTCCGTCCCACACCCCTCCTCAGTCTGCCAGCCCAATTCATGGTCCACGGCTGCCCCGTGCGCAGCCTACACCGCCCCCTCCTTCTGCATCTTCTAGTAGCTACTATCCAAACCCCCAGCAGCATCAGCAGCCCATTGCTCAGACATGGCAGTACAACACAGCCCCAGCACCGATGGGGCCCCCGCCGTCTATGGGCACGCCTCCCCGGGGGCCTGTGGCAAATCACGTGAACTCATCTTCAAGCTCGACAGCGCCGCCGCCGATGTCATCAACAGCGTACAGCCCGGCACAGCCAGCTTATGCTTCCCACAGTGCCACCCAGCCTCCGGGTCCCAGGATGCCCCCCACCGCTCTGCAGGGATACACCCAGCCAGGTAGGAACACAGGCCAAACAATCACTGTACAGTCGGAATGCACAATGTCATTTTAATCTCAATCACTCTCGGCTGTCCCTGTATGTTCTATCAATCATTTTACTTGAAAACATACTAAAGAGTCTGTATTTTTTTTAAATGTACCCCTGCACCCTTCCTCAATGGCATGTTACGGTGTCTTGTGCCGTCATTGTCTTTCCTCGATGACGTGCTGCAGATATTCATATCTAGATTGCTGATGTGTTGGAGCTGGACATTGCTCTCTGCTCCCTCCGCTAAACATGTTGGCTGGCTGCTGCCCTTTGCTCCCTCCCAGGCACAGAGTAATTTACTTTGTATTAAGTTGTATAAAGTTCAATTACGAATTTTATTAAAAAAGTTTTGATTGATGCGGGTAGAATTTTTCTCCACTGAGTAGTAGTTGACAAACACAAAATACCATATAAAGAGAAGCTTGCTGACCGTATAGGCAAGCAAGGCTTTAATATTTTCTCCTAAGGAAATGTCTTCGCTCAGCCTTATGAGCAAGATAGAGGTTGGTTGTGTAATCTGTGGTCATAGTTGCAGAACGATTTGTCATAGCATTTTGTAAATTAACCTTGATTTTAAAAGTTATTTATAGCACAGTACTTCTCCATAGAGGAGGTCACATGATTGTCTAAGGGTTACCAGCATGTCTCTCAATCTCATGATCTGATTTACTCAAAAAAATCCCTGTTCACATTCACACGCACGCACGCACGCGCGCGCACGCACGCACACACACACACACACACACACACACACACACCAAACATTAGGAGTCTGCTCTGGGGTTTAGAGACCTTTGCACCAGAATGACCATCTATCCAGTACAATGATGACTGTGGAAATGCTGGCTTACTGGAGACTATATTAGTTCTTCATAGTCTCAGACACATACATACTTTTACAGAGTACATTGAAATTGTTATACATTCGTGATACATATGTGCCAGTTTCTAGCAATTACCTCTATTCTCAACAAATCATCTGTCTAAGGAAACTAACAAAAGAAAATCTTGAACTTTAATAATTATATGTTGTGTATTAAACAAAAGGAAAATGTAGGATTTGCTGTTTTTTCTGTCTAGGTGATGATGAAACGTACAAACCTAAATAAATATTAGATTAACAAACATATAAACATATAATGGAAGATTTGTTGGCACCCTAACAAGGTTTTTCACATCAGGCGCTGCACCTCCACCGATGAATCCCTTGGCTTCCCACACATACCAACCAAGCAGACCTGGTTATGGCCCGCCACCTGCAGGCCCGCCACCAGCCATGAATCCTGCACCACCTCCCACTGGACCCCCACTGACCAATGCCACACCTCCACCCCCCAGAGCTGATGGTAATACCTTTTTTTTTTTTTTTTTTTTCTTTGCACCTTTACTTGTTTAGTGTCTTCAATTATGGTTACCTGCTTGTATTTGTTGGATTACTTTTTTTACGTTTTACAATGACTGATTCACTTTAGATTGTCTTCAGTATCAACAGCCGTTAGCTTCTGTAAAACGAGAGCAGGGACTTATTTTAAAAATTGGTAGAATCAACTCTGCCTTTAAAAAAAAAAAAGAGTAGAGAATGTTGCCAGTTTACCACAAAACTTTATTAGAGTTATATTAGAGTTATATCATTAAGATAAGATGAAGAGGATAAGATGGTGTTTTTTTTTTAGGATTGTTAATTTGTGGAGTCCAAAGTCTTAGCACCATCTTTAACCTATGAAGGTACCATCCGAATGAAATGTTTCGAAGTACGTGGTAGTTGGAGCACTGCCTGTGATGATCATTATGTCGTATTGCTTTGGGCCAGAAAGTCGTCCGGTTTGTTTTCTCCTCTTCACCTAACCTTGTTTCCCTCCCCTCCTTCCCCTACATGCCAGCTCAGTGTGGGGCGGCTGTGAACAGCACTCTGTCCCCCACTGAGCCCGACTGCCAGGAGGGCGATATTGAATGTCCAGGTGTGGCCAAATCTGTCAGTAGCTGTTAGATGCCGTGTCAGTGTTGTGGTGTCCGTACTTGCCTCTCTGCGCCGTTGTCTGTTTTATCCAGGGATGCACTAATTCCTTTTTTTAAATCCCTTTCAATGTATTTAAAGCTCTGCAGACTCGGCTGATACCGACCTCCAAGCTGTTGCTTTTACAGAAAATAATGCGATATCAGTCGCGTCATTTTCTCTGATCTCCATTTCTTTAGACTTATGTAGGTAGGTATTAGGCAGATTTTTTTTTTAAATACGAGTGCATCCCTGGTAATATATTTCTTGTTTGCAGTTTGTCTTTCTATCATCACCATATACCATATCTCCCTTTATGACCCTGGAATAAACATTTTTACAAGCTCAAATGTTTCCAGAAACACTTCCACTTAACATCATCGGCATCATTATTTGTATTGACCATAATGTTGCACCGTAGTACTTCTTTTTGTCCGTCTCGTATCTAGTTCCTGTGGTTGGTACATGAGACAGAAATGCTATTGCTGTCTCTAAGATTATTCATAATCATATTTTTGTGTTTCTTTGATACAGGAACTATGGCTGGCAATGGTCCCCAACCATCAAACAACTATATTCATGGGGACAACAAAATGGGTAAGGATTTATTTATTTTTTTTGGTTGAGACAATTTATTCGCTAATTCAATGTTTTGAGTGTGAAAACTACTAACTAAAAGTTGTCATAAACAGCGTTTATGTAGGCTATTGACCTATATATTTTCCCGACAAACATCTTTACATCACACGATCCCTGTTGTGAATTTCCTGGAATCCCTACTTATCCGTGGTTTTCATCTCTAATTTGAACCATCTCCTCCAAAGCTGGTCCTCCACAGCCTGGACCACCAGGTCGGCACTTGGGCCACTACCCCTCACTCCCCCCCGGGTACCAGAACACCCCAGCACCCAGCCAACCCACACCCAACATGCACCCAGGGATGCAAGCCGCCACACAGCCTTACTCTCAAGCACCTCAGCCATACCAGCAGGTGAGAGGGAATCCATAACCAATGCACAAATCAATTTTGTTACTACGTGTGCACTTCTTTGCTGACTTTTCATCAAGTACATTTGCAAAACCCTTACACCTGTGACGACTAGATTTGGAGGCTTTGACATGCCCAGCTTCAGTCACTTGGGAAGCCACACGACTTGGCTGTCTTAAATCTTTGGTACTGAATAGCTTGTCGTTCTTTCTCTCAGCCGCCTGGTGGCCTAGGGCCGGCCCAACTGAGCCCGTCCTTGGCAGCCATGAGTCTCCAGTCTAGTACCCCCGAGGCCCTAAGAGTGGTCAACCTGCTGCAGGAGAGGAACCTGCTTCCACCGACCCCCATCCCTGCCCCGACGCCCTGCCTGCCCCAGGACCTGCAGAAGATAAACTGCAACCCAGAGTAAGCCACACTGGACCAACACAAACAACACACATCTTTATTAAGTCCTTTGTTTGTTTGTTTGTGCTGTTATTTTTCTGATAGAACTCGCATATGAAATTGCCAGAGACAACAAGATCTCTCTGTGTGCAGTTCAAGTACAATGAATGATCTTCAGTGTTCGTGTGTCTCCAGGGTTTTCCGTTGTACACTGACCAGCATCCCTCAGACCCAGTCTCTGCTCAATAAAGCCAAGATGCCGATGGGCCTACTCCTCCACCCCTTCAAAGACCTTTCGGTAATGCATCACTTCAGGATTTAATATGCTCTCAAATCAGGCAGTGCATGTAAACAACCATTTTACTGTCAACTCACTGTGCACTCTGACTTACAAAGTAGTTGGTTTGTTTTGTGCGTTTGTGTATCCTTGCAGCAGCTTCCTGTGGTGACATCCAGCACCATCGTCAGATGTCGGTCCTGCAGAACCTACATCAACCCGTTTGTCTCTTTCCTGGACCAGAGGAGGTGGAAGTGCAACCTATGCTATCGGGTCAATGATGGTAAGAATGAAGGTGCACAGATTAGATTACTTTTGGATGAATTCAATTTAGTTTTAGATAATAAAAAAAAAAGATAATGAAAAATACCACTCTTGGCAAATGTTTTTGATTTTTACTCATTATTTTGTATTTGTTTTGGAAACAAATGCTTATTATGTCCTTACTTTGTATTTATTGTTGTAACAATATGTTATTCAAGGTTGATGTATTTGAAAGGATTTTGGGAATTTATATTTATACGCATACTGTCTGTTGTGTGTCTGGGTGTAGTTCCAGAGGAGTTCATGTACAACCCAGTCAGCAGATCATACGGAGAGCCACATAAAAGACCTGAGGTCCAGAACGCCACTATTGAGTTCATTGCTCCCTCAGAATACATGGTAAGATTCAATGGCATCCATTGTTGGATTTCTTGAAAAAATTATCCATCTACTGTATGTGTAATCTGAAATAGTGATTTAATGTGCTTTTTTGGTTTATTGTGACCAGCTAAGGCCTCCACAGCCTGCTGCTTACCTCTTTGTTCTGGACGTATCCCACAATGCAGTGGAGACGGGCTATCTGAATGTGTTCTGTCAGTCACTGCTGGACAACATCAATGCGTATGTAGAACATTTAATGCGAATGTGTTCCTTTGTTCTTTTAGCAGTGGGCTGCAATGTTCATATTTATGCTTGACACTGGGGAAATGTAGAAATAGTTATGTAATTTCCATTAACATTAGTTAATATAAAACAGCAGAATTACGTGTTGCATCTTTTTATGTGGGGAATTAGAAAAGATCCAGCTTTTCATAACTTTTTTTGTCCCAGGCTTCCTGGAGACTCGCGGACAAAGGTGGGCTTCATCACCTTCGACAGCACCATCCACTTCTACAATCTCCAGGAGGGGCTCTCTCAGCCTCAGATGCTCATTGTGTCCGACATTGAAGGTGAGACGCGGCAAACTGCAAACTTTACACTAATCAATCTATCGTATATGAAAAGATCACAGACTCCCACGATATGGCTCTGAAATCTGAAACATTCAAATTAACTTTAAAAGGCAACATAGGAATTTGAATAGATTGCTGCATTTACCGCACTGATTAGTTAGCAAATGATCTTTTTCTTTATTTTAATTGCTACTCTAACATTATTCTTTGTAAATGACTGTATTATAGTTCTTTTAACAATAACCTTTTGTGTTTCCCAGACATCTTTTTACCAACACCAGACAGCCTTCTAGTAAACCTCAATGAATGCAAAGAGGTAAGAAATGTCTGTTCAACGGTCCAATGTTCTGTATTGAGCTGTATTTTTCATTTTATGTAAGCCTCCAATATTCCATTTATTTAAAGTAAATACCAGTGAGGACAACCTTATATTTAAAAGGGTATTTCAACACTGTCTCCACACTGCTAAATACAGATAGACAATGAAGGTTAATGAATTTTAACCTCAGGGATTATGAAGTGAGCCTCACAGCCTGTATTTGTTTTGCAGCTCGTGCAGGATCTCCTGAGGAGTCTGCCAAGTTTATTTGAGAAGACCATGGAGACCGAATCTGCCCTGGGATCAGCGCTGCAAGCAGCCTTCAAGCTGCTGTCGCCCACCGGAGGGCGGTTGTCTGTCTTTCAGACACAGCTGCCGAACCTCGGTGTGGGGGCACTGCAGTCCAGAGAGGACCCCAACCAGAGAGCATCTGCCAAGGTAATCTGATCGTCAGGGCATCAGTGATTAGTCAAGAGCTCTATGGCAGCTTTAAGTTAAACGTTATGAAAAACTCCAAACGCCAGATATTTTCATGAAACATGCAGTATATTCATTATAGTGCTATGATGCAACTTCAAATTATTGTAGACAAAATTTATCACGCAATACCGCAAATAGTCCAGTTACAGAATAAAAATATAACGCATCTCTAGAACTCGGATTAACCCTGAGACCAGCTCAAGAGGGTTTTTACAATTTTAAATGAAAAATGTCTCTATTTTTGCTGCTTTTTTACATGTTATATTTTAGCTCATGACTAACTGGTAGGTTTTGCTCTCAGGACATCCAGCATTTATCCCCGGCAACAGACTTCTACAAGAAGTTGGCTCTGGACTGCTCCGGTCAGCAAGTGGCGGTTGACCTGTTCCTGCTAAGCGCTCAGTACTGCGACCTGGCATCGCTCGGTGAGTCCCGCACAGTGTATGGATGGGGAAATAGAGGGAAAATAAACATTTGTGATTTTACCATCTCATAAAAAGATGTTACAGGAGGAGATAAGGGGGATATGGGTGTTTTTTTGTCAAGATTTTTTTCTTTTCTCACTCATTGTTGACTTGTCTTTTATCTGTGTCTTTTCTCTCCTAGGCTGTATATCCAGATACTCAGCAGGGAGTGTTTACTACTACCCCTCCTACCACCACCAGCATAGCCCTGCTCAGGTGGAGCGCTTCCAGAAGGATCTGAAGAGATACTTAACCAGGAAGATCGGATTTGAAGCGGTCATGAGGATACGCTGCACCAAAGGTCTGTTGTTACAAGAGCTGCCATTCGGAATTTGCAAAAAATGGAACGTTTGTGGTTTTGTGTAACTTGGATTTCATTATGTTCATCTTTCAAATTGTCCCTGAGGGATAATTCATGTCTGATTTTGTCTCTCCGCAGGTCTGTCCATCCACACGTTCCACGGAAACTTCTTTGTGCGCTCCACGGATCTGTTGTCCCTTCCCAACGTGAACCCAGATGCCGGCTTTGCAGTTCAGATGTCCATCGAAGAAAATCTGGACGACATGCAGGTTGTCTCCTTCCAGGCCGCCCTGCTTTACACCTCCAGCAAAGGTACAAACACATGACCAGGGACATCTTTTAAAATCCCAAGGTGAGCAAAAGAGAATCATTAATCTTTTTAAATGGCATGTTTATTTCTTTTACAGGAGAAAGGAGAATCCGCGTTCACACGTTGTGTCTCCCTGTGGTCAATTCTCTATCGGACATCTTTGCTGGGGCTGATGTTCAAGCTATTACTGGGCTGCTGGCCTGCATGGGTATGTACCACAACACCTTCAAAAAACAGATCCGATTATATTATTTGGCAGTCTTAAAGAAGGTATATGTAATAGGTAATTCAGTTTCACATCAGTTAATTATTTAAAAATGTGGCCCTTAGTAAAATTGTAGCCTCATAGGGTAAAGACATTAATGACATGAATAATATGTACGACCAATGCATTTGCATAAAGCATAACTGACATTATCCCTCATTGTTAAAAAGTAAAAGTCTTTCAGGGTTTTCGTCAGCTGCACTGTTTTTTGTACTGACAGATGGTCATGAGTAGTGACAGATGCGGTCGCCAAGCAACCACTGACTAGGTGGCTCATCTCACATTAACTTAGAGAACAGGAGCTCATATGTTGCTTTCTTCAAAATATGCCTCTGAGGGGTTTTGACGTTTAATCTGAACATTGAACATCGCATGTAATAAACACTATAACTGTAAATCTACAGTCAGTCTGAGCCATGTGAGGTGTGAATGATTTTGGTTGTAACCTACTTCTACTGAAATACAATATAATTTGCTTTGCACAATCTCCAAAGCAAAAAATAAACTGTCATGCTCAATGGTCACACCCCACTATGACTGTAAGGGTAAAGTTTTTGTTGGATACATAGAAACTGAAACCATTCGCCCCAATATTATAAGAATATTAAGCAATCCCCAATGTGCCTGCGAGAACTGGTGTTCACCATCAGTTCTGTCTCCACCACTGGAGGGCGCCAAAGCATCAGAAATCCTCGTGCACCTTTCCCTTAACGAATTAGCTCCTCTTGTCCCGCCCTCAGCTGTGGACCGCTCAGTGACGGCCAGTCTGAGTGACGCCCGGGACGCGATGACCAACGCCGCCATCGACTCGCTGTCATCGTACCGGCAGTCTGTGCTGACCATCCAGCAGCCTGGACTGTTGGGCCCGGCCTGCCTCCGACTCTTCCCCCTCTACGTCCTCGCCCTGCTCAAACAGGTCGGCTCTCTCACCATCCGGACCCTTCGTCTTACATTACATTTAACTATGTTCTGTGGTCAATATTCCTATGAGTGAATTTAATTAAGCATTTGTCTAGCCCCTTCAGAAAGTGCTTCTAATCCCAGAATCAAGCGTTAAGACGTTGTTTTAACCATTCCCTTGTGTTTGTGTGTGACTCCTGCAGAAAGCCTTCAGGACGGGCACCAGCACCCGACTGGATGACAGAATATTTGCCATGTTGCAACTGAAGTACCAACCACTGGCCTACGCCATGCTGATGATCCACCCGGCGCTGTACCGCATCGACGATCTGACAGACGAGGTTAGGAGCATTTCATCACAACAGGATTTCAGGGAAAAAGTAGTGATCCTAGAAGATGTTTTGACAAAGGCCAAACATAGTATTATTTGCATTTCAGTGTACATTATATATTTGGTAAAGTTAACTTAATTGATGAAAAGTGTCTCTTTTTGTGTACACAATTTTCTTTTTTGATTCTCAGTTCACTATGTAGCGTTTTTCCTATTATTCTTGGAAGTGGCTGAACTTGAATAGTTATCCCATCGGTTCTAATAATAATACCGATGTTTTACTGAGTGCTCTCCTCCTTTCTGCGTCCTCAGGGAGCTCTGAACATCAACGAGCGGACCATCCCTCAGCCCAGAGTGCTGCAGCTGTCTGTGGAGAAGCTCTGCAGGGAGGGAGCATTCCTCATGGATGCTGGAATCGTACGTTTTCAAACATGAGCTTGTCATGAGCTTACAAGAAATATGAAGCTGAGGCCTCAAACCAGGCTGAATTATGAATAAGAACCAGAGATTTAGGGGCAGATCTTAATTCGCATCTGTTCGGAGGAACCAAAAGAACGTGAACTGCATATACTGCGAATTTACACACCTATCCTATTTGGCTTAGAAATTACATCAACAGCACAAACTTCATTATTTGTGTTTTATTTTAAGCACCCGTGGTTCCAGTCACCACTCACTATTTGTCATTTTATATGATATATCTATTATTCTGTTCCCTTAGGTGATGTATCTGTGGGTTGGAAAGAACTGCCACCCCAACTTCCTCACACAAGTCCTGGGAGTTCCCAACTACGCTGCCGTGCCTGACAACCTGGTAGGAAACCGGCATGTGGCCCAGCTACAGTTTTACTAAATGCATTCATTACATATGAAAAATGTAACTTTGCTTTGCTCTCGCAGTATCAGCTCCCAGAGCTCGACTCCGCAGAGTCTCAGAGAACCAGAGCCTTGATTGGATGGCTGAGGGATCAGAGGCCGTTCTATCCCTCTCTGCATGTAATCAGGTGGGACACAGAGCATGTTGTGTATTTGAAGAGCATGTTGTGTATTGGAAAGTGCCAAGTAGAAACGGTAGAGTATGGTTGGTTTTGTCTTTCAGCCCGAGGTAATCTTCCTGTTACCCCGAGTGCACTCTTAAAAGCTGGATGTGCTAAACGTTAACGTTTGAAGATCAATTTACAGTAATATAACTACTGATTCAGTAAAAAAAAAAAAAGGAAAGAGGTTACTCGTTTATTTCCGTGGGACAAATCTTTTAAAAGAAAAAAAAAACTGCCCAGGGCATTATTAAAAATGCAGTTTAGTGGATTAATGGGAAAATGTGGGCTGGTGTGTAATCAAAGGCGTGCAATCCCAAGAACGTCATCGTTTTTATTGCAAAACCAGTCTTGGATTTCCTCTGTCATCACTTTGAAATGCACCCTCAGCGAATGTGACCAATATCTCTAATTATTTCCCCTGTGTTTCATTGGGTATCCTCAGGGACGAGAGCCAATTGAAAGCCACATTTATGCAGAACATGATCGAGGACCGAACAGAGTCGGCCCTGTCGTACTATGAGTTCCTGCTTCACCTCCAACAGCAAATCTCCAAATAATCATCAGTGGGACTGTAGTACCGAGAGATTGCTGAAGCATGGATGCCCACTGGTTTATGTGTGTGCACATATGTATATGGTGAGGGCGTGGGTGCGACCGTGTGCGTGCGCATGTGTGTTTGTTGAAAGTAGTGGGAGCTTGGCTCGAGAATGCCTCTTGCTCCATTTCCAGCTGTTGTACACCATCTCTGTGAGGAAAACCTTCTGTGCTGGGCTGGTGTGAAATTCAAATCAGATTATGTGACGGATTGAATCATGGACAGACGGTGACAAAGAATTGACTTAGATGCTTTTTTTTTTGGCACTTTTTACCCAGATGAAATGATGCGTTGGACGAAAAAAAAAAAAAAAAAAAAAACAGAAGCAAGGAATCCACGATGATGGTGAAAATGTATGTCGGTGATTCTCCTAGAACAATGCTGTCCAATCGAGGTAGCGTTCGGGTAGTCACGGCAACCAGGTGTGTTTTTTTTTTTTGTTCAAAAAGCACACTCATCTTTACCAAAACAACTCAAATGTGCGTTTGTTAGTTTGAATGTGCGGCTGCTTAACATTAGGTTGATAAGGAAGGTTTGTATGTCGGCGCTTATAGACTGTTATTGGGTGTCACCTGGAGTACTTGTATTACAGAACACCCGAGCTCTAACAACCCTCTGATATCGTATCTGAAAGACACGGAGCGTGTGTTTTTTTTTTTTTTTTTTTTTTTTTTTTAATTTCTCAGTCATTATAATTGTGTGTCGAACAAATCATTGGACGCTGTCGTTTCAGGCCAAAAATGTTGAAGTTGTTTGAAGGCGGAGCGACCATCGCTGGCACCGCTGCCTCGAATGTGCGGCGAGTAATTTTGGTTGTTCAGATCTGACATCTTTTTACGCGGAACACCTCTGATGACATTCTTGGTCTATTTGTTTATTATCTTTTCGTTCTTTTTTTTCTGATTGTTTAATTTATGAGACTCCCAATCTGATTAAATTCTATATTTGCCTTGTATGGGAACTCACTTTTTATTATTAAACCTCTGTTTAAAATACAGACTCTACATATGAAATATTTTAATATAATAGGATATGGGAAAATCTTTAACACAGACATAACAAAGCCATTGTTTTACTCATGCTTATTGATACTTGTATATGAAAAGACTGCATTATATATAAGTGACAAAAAATGCTGATGATTTTAGTATAAACGGCAAAGTGAAATGATGCTAAAAAAATAAAATGTTTGGCACTTTTTTTAATGTAGTTTGTGTTTTGGTGGGTGAGCAGTGTATATTCAGTGAAAATGAAGACTAAACCAGATTATGGACCAATATTGTCAATATTTCTCTTGACTGGGATTGAATTGAAGGTTTTTGATTTGGTCTGATTTCATACGGTTTGTAATCTATGTATTATATAAGCAAAAATGTATTTAGCTCTAGAAAGATATGTTTTGGTCTTCATGCACAAATTTGTCTTTCATAAAAAAACGAATGGAAAATAAAAATAGCCTGTGTTTGTACAGAGTAAATTGCAGATGTTTGGAGTCGAGTCACATGACATTGACTAGATGAGTTGTCAGATTTAAAGAAACCTAAAGTCAATAAAAATAAAAAATAAAGTCAAATTGGATTTAGTAACCAGTGATTTGACTTCACAAGAGGAAATGTGGACCATTATTTTATTTTATTTTCTGTTTTGTTCCATTCTGAGGGGTGTTTGGTAAAGGCCCAGCAGACAGCATGATACATTTATTCTGTTCAATTTATTCTCAGGTCCTCCAATTGTTTTTTTTTCCCAGAAATCATTTAGTAACAATTCCAATGCATCTGGCGATGGCTCGAATCACAAGTTTTTCTTTTGTTTGAAGGAATCACTCTCCAAGAGGTTTGGAAGCTAATGTTGGACTTCTGAGACATCTCATAATTGACACCATGGCTGGATCATGTTCTGCACATTTCTTCTCTACATATATTAAATGTATCCTTGAAATATTCCTACATACATACATTTACATTATTTTTTTTGTTCCCATCAGAAACAATTTGTTTTGTATTTTTTACTGTAAAATCTATTTTCTTCCCAGGACCACAGTGCAGGTGGGCG
>JAFBJU010000458.1:539854-553466 GCA_016785305.1 Colistium nudipinnis
GATCAAGCATATCCATGTTCTGGTGATAGTACTGTCAGACGCTTCATTCTGAGAGTCTGAGCTGAGAAGCGACACAGAAAAGAGAGAGCAGAAGATGACGCCGCGACATTGCGTGTAACCGAGGACAAAGTGCAGAGAAACAACAGCTTCTGTTAAAACCATCACATCTGTCCTGGTGGAGTGGGGACATGCAGAGTTTTCTCCGCACAGACTCGCATCTCCTGCACTGGCTCCATTCCAGTGTCTGGAATGCGGCTCACCAGTGCCAAATAAAACAATTATCTGACTTTGTAGGCTGCAGTGTTAAAAAAAAAAAAAAAAACGTTTTTTTTGCTGAGCTGGCTGCTCAGTTTCAAACAGTGATTTGTATTTGTTTTTGAGATTAGCATGATTTGAATCAGGGGTGGGAACACTGCCGGAGTGATGTTGTTGCAGCAGGGTCACGACGAGGTGACCTTGAGTGGGTGACATTTTTAATATTAACACTGGATTAAGTGACTACATGCAATGCGTAATGTGCTCGTGGAATACACACAGATCATTGTAACGTGTATCTCGACCATGACTTCGGCTTTTTAGTATCTTCCAGGACATTATTTAATTTATGGCTTCTCCACCACTTTTCTTAATCTTTTAAAACAAATCATAAAACAGAAAAACAGTAAATGTCTTGGAGCTGAACATTTGGATACAGACTAGTCTTCGGAAATAAATTTCACCTGCATCCAATTAGTTAGTCAGCGGCTTGAAATCCTCCTGACGATTAAAAAAAAAAAAAAAAACATTTTCTTAGCCTTTAAATTGTTAACTTAAAATCTTTTTTGGACTTTTTGTGCAGCTGGCACATGTTTCACCGTTGCCTGACATTAGAATAAAACAAGCATGGCAATATCATCGTATATATGTACACTGCTCATGTTTTGGGTGTATTTTCCATTTAAATATTATCTCCAAGCAACCACAAACGTTTAGACTTCTGCAAGTTTATTTAGTCATTTCTTCCCTAACAATTAAATCGTGTTGCCTTGAAATTAAAACAATGAGTGACCCTTGACACTGTGGAGGTGAATGCATAATGCACTCCAAGTAGTTCAGTAAATTACATCTCTTTTGTACTCATTGTTCCAATCTAAATCTCTTTTTAAAGCACCAGGAAGTGCCATTATGAGTTATTTTCTTCTGGCTGCCACCCCAAGTCTGTCATTTATAAATGATTAAAAAGAGAAATTGAAGAGAATTTTTAATTGACAGCACCTGCAGCACACTTACATAAATTCAGACATGTTCATTTAGATGTGTAGGCATACATCATATTTTAATGTAAACTCCTTGACAGCCAAATAAATGAAATGAAATGAAATTAAAGAGTTCACATGGTGGATGTGTGTTGGACTGTGCCAACTGCACTGTTATGATGGAGACTTCCTGTTTTTTCTCAGTGTTCCACTACATTCTTTGGCGATAAGCTCATGCCAACGCACACACACGCGCACACGCGCACACACACACACACACACACACCCATATGGTTGGTACATGCAGACAAAATAATACGTGCACACTTTTTTTTATGATTGCCTGGTCATGTTTGCCATGGCTGATTTCTTCCCCCCGTCTCTTTCACCAGATTTATTTCTCTCTCTCTCTCTCTCTCTCTCTCTCTCTCTCTCTCACGTGTTCTAAACATGTGCACGATTTTCTTGACGCACATAGGACATGATGTCACCTCTGTGTGCTCTGTATTTTCACCCCAGATGTCCGACAGCAGTGTGGGTAGTTTTGGGCTTTGCCATTGCTACAGTCAGGTGGCTGTACTGAAGTATGGCCTACGTATCCACGACCTTATATAACTTCTAACTCTCTGCCATAGGCCCTCCGCTGTCGTTAAAAACTATTTAAAAGTCATCAATGAGCCACACTGTTGCACTGGGTGACGTGTGCCTTCATTACCACAAACACTGTAGTTTATTGAGACATTATCTGGGAACCGCAAATAGTCCTCTATAAATGTTCAGTTCAGTCCTGACCTCATGACAGTATGGAAAATGTAGAATGACGTCCACTTGGAACCATACCCAAAAGATGGTGTACCCAAACCCCTCAGTTGAACCAAGGAACAAGTCTAAACCATGAGATGTCATGTTCATCATATAGGGCGCATGTTTGTCATCCCCCCCCCTCTCTAAATGGGACGTGACTCCTAGAACGTAACTTTATGAACAGATTGACCTGCCCACAATGTGATTAATTGCGCGCGCGCGCACACACACACACACACACACACACCGAGTTTCCTTCCCTTGGCTGCCTCGTATTCTCCTTCCACTCAGACGTGACGCAGCTTCCCGTGGACACTTTATTATTTGGCAGTTTTGGAGCAAAGAAAATGATGTTCTTGTCCGTTGGGCCACGACGCGCGAGCATATTGACGGCAGATAAATAAAGTACAGACGTGCAGCAGCGCCTTCAGCCGAGCCGCCTGACGTCAGTAGAATCCCGATTTATTTCCCTCTTCTAACTTGCGTGGATAGCGACGCTTCCTGCTGGCCGTTGTTTGGCTGCTCCCGTCAGATAACATTGACACTGCGGTGTCGGCCAAGCGTTGCCCCTGTCTGCCCCAACGACTCCTAGGAATGAGGCAGAAATGTGTGTTCGTTTTGCTCAGGACGAAATAACAGAGCGGATGAAAACGTGGTCCATACCGGAGGAGTGTCGTCTTTGGCTGGCAGGCCGCTCTCGCTGCCTTCCAGAGAAGACGGACGATCACCCAAAGAACAAAATAACAGTTTTTCATTTAATAAGTAACGGATTAGCAGGTCCCTGAAAGGAAGCTGGATACCCGCTCCGCGTGACGTCAGCCTCAGCTTGCAGTGATACTGTCCGTTTAGGAGGCAATACCTCAAAAGAGCTTCTTTTTTTTAACCAACTTTGTAATCCGCAGCAAAGTAAAACAGTTGTTGCTTTATGTGCTTTATTTCTTTAGGTGGCGATGTCAGGTAGTGGAAGGAATGTGCTTCCTCTCCGACTAGATCCAAAAACTCGAAATGATAAGGTTACATTATTGTCTTTTAAGTTTGTGTTTTTTGAGGAGTGCGTCCATAATGTCGTCCCCTTGCGCATCCGAGCTGGTATCAGCTTAAAAAAGTAATTTCCATCCGTCTCTAAATGTAGGAGAAAATGACAAGAAAAGGGCGGATGTGAGGAATTGTGAAGCTCTGCAGTCCGAACTCATGGTAACGCCGGGTCCTGAGCCAGACCCAGAACTTCCTCACGAATCTGTGCCGACCTGCGTCTCCAACCACCAGGCCAACGCTATAGTTTGTGGGTTTTGTGGTTTCCTAGGGAGTGGTCCTTGTGTGAGGTGTGTGTGTGTGTGTGTGTGTGTGTGTGCGTGTGTGTGTGTGAGTGAAGGTTCTGTCAAAGTGTTGTCAACTCTCCAACTCTCACCACATTACTCATACCAGGCATTCCTTCATGTGCTCACCAAATTGTGCGGCCCGATACACGCGCACACGCACACACACTCTCACAGTACTTTGGGAGAATTCCTCATGGTCAGCCAGCGTGAACTTGATGTGGGAAATAACCGAGTGAACAGACTCGATCCATCTCTTCCTCTACGTTTGTGTGCATGCGCCTGTGTTGCCCCGGTTTTATTGCCGAGTTGTTTTTTTATTTACCATCTTAAAAAACGGAGCCTGTAATCACACAGCTCTGTCAGCAGCCTTTTTCTTAATCAACGTGGTGATTGTGGGTCTATGCTTGGGGAGTTTATGACTGATGTATTTTAGGGGAGAGACATTTCTGGATTCTGGTGTGAGAGATCAGTTACGTAAGGATGCTGAAATCTATAAGAGAATCTTTGGGCACAGTCCGCCCAGTTTTTGGAATGTAGACAGCTTTCAGTTGGACTCTGACAGTAGTGTTTTCTCAAAGTTAAACTACCAGGACCACAATGTAAAAATTCTCCAATCAGGCGAAATGCCATTCTTATATTGCATATTACAGTTGCATTATATATCACGATGTAGAGATTAGTATTAGTACTGATTAGTGTGATTGCCATCTGATCATTTGTGTTAATATTAAGCAACAGAGAAGAAGAAGAAGAAAAGAGAAGCATCAAAATATCAGCAGCTGTAACTATCAGCTCATTTCACTCAACATTGAGTGAGCCGACAGCACCACCGTGTGGTGGTTTGAGGTTGTTAATCTGCAACCTGCATCAGCAAATTCATCGTTTTCAATTTGGTTTTATACAAAAAGAAAATCATATTTTGCAAACAGGTGGTGGGGGAAAAATATATATAGTCATATAGAATCTGTTGCGGTATGTGGTATGTGGCTTTGTCTGGATGTTATGGACACTCTAGCAAAGATTTCAAATTTAGCTTTAAAAAAAAAAAAAAAAAAATAGACATTTTCAAAGTCGATAATGTGTTGGTTGCCACCTTGGGGAATTTGCATTTGTCACCTTTTTTTTTTGATTTTGTGCATCATCATCACTGTGAAGATATGTTTTTCAAATGAGTATCGGATGCAGTCAACAAATGAACATGAATCCTCTGTGTGCCCCAGGTGTGAGTGTCCCTCCGCGTGGCCATGGCAGACAGCGCGCACTGTTTCTACTGCCGGGATGACCTCGGGGGGAAGCGGTTTGTGCGCAGTGAGGGACGTCCCGTGTGCGTCCGCTGCCACACCAAGTTCTGCGCCAACTCCTGCGCCGAGTGTCACCGGCCCATCTCCGTGGAAACCAAGGTGAGCTGGATTCCTTCGCTTCCTACTTGCTGTTGCAGATTTGTGTTTGCCTGCCCTCCAATCAGTCTGCTGCTCTGTTTGGACTTCCTGGATCCTTGGTGGCTCCACCTACTCGTTGCCATTAACTGGCTGCACCTGCCTGCCAGAATGAGTACAAGAAACCAGCCTTCATCAGAATCACCCTCTCTCCCTGGATGACCATGCTTCTGATAACAATGCTTTTTCCCCCCCCCACTATTCACCAAAACCAACACGCATGATTTTCACTTTATTCTGCACCACATGTTGTTAGCTGACCTCGCACCCCATTAACTTTGTTATTCTTTCATAAATTGAAAGTCACTTAGCGCTATGCTTACCGTGTGTGAAACTAGCTGGTCACACCATTTGAAAGACGTAGTTAATCCACATTTAAACCGTCTCTCTCTCTCTCTCTCTCTCTCTCTTTCTCTCTGACTCCACCAGGAGCTCAGCCATAAGGGCCGGCACTGGCACGAGGAGTGTTTCCGCTGCGCAAAGTGTTACAAGCCTCTGGCCAAGGAGCCGTTCAGCACCAAGGACGAGCGCATCATGTGTGGGAAGTGCTGCTCCAGAGAGGACGCGCCGCGCTGCCACTGCTGCTACAAACCCATCCTGGCCGGTGAGAGCCATCACCTGCAAACCTCCTGTAGCCTTTACACAAAAAAAATAAAAATAACTGTGCTGGAAGGAGATGAGCACGTTGGTCTGTTCAGTCAGGGGATTTAAACCATAGTGTGTGTGCATCTTCATAGAGGAAAACCAAGTTGGAAATGACAAAAAAATCTTAAAATAAATCCATTAAAATTACATACACATGTATTAAAACATTTCTTTAGTCGGTACTGTCCCTGGCTGTATCTTTCTATGAAAGATAATGACGATGATACAGTCACTGATTGTCATATTGTTTGAATCAAATAAAATATAAATGTATTTATATAGCTATATTTACAATAACAATTTGCCTCATAGGGACTTCCCAATCTGTAAAAGCTAAACATCCTTGTAGACTTTGCAACATGACTGTACATTTTGTACTTAAAAAAAAAAAAAATTATCAAGTACCATCTTGTCTTTTCTCTGCAGGCTCAGAGAGTGTGGAGTACAAAGGCAACTCGTGGCACGATGATTGTTTCACCTGTTACAACTGTAAACGTCCAATCGGCTCACAGAGCTTCCTCTCCAAAGGGAGCGACATCTACTGCAGCCCCTGCCACGACAAGAAGTTTGCCAAACCCTGCGTCTGCTGCAAAAAGGTAAAAAAATATATAAAAATAAATCCACCCCAAAGCAAGAAGATAAACATGAACAACCTTCTAAGGGACATGAATGATTTTTGCCTGTTCTTTTTTTGTTTTGGAATAATTATATATATTTATATATGATAGGATTTAGCTATAAATGTAATGTAATGCCTCCCCAGCCTATAACCTCCGGAGGGGTGAACTACCAGGACCAGCCGTGGCACGGCCACTGTTTTGTGTGCAGCTCGTGCTCAAAGCCTCTGGCGGGGTCGAGCTTCACCAACCACCAGGACCAGGTCTTCTGTGTCGACTGTTACAAGAACTCCGTGGCCAAGAAATGCAGCAGCTGCCACAACCCCATCACAGGTATGCTTACATTCACGTGCACAATTTATGATTTATGACGGCTAAAATACAAAATACCTCTAATCTATCCATTCCGTTTTGTGTCGTTCAAAATCGATCATTTTCGTCAAGAGTATTCAAAGGAAAAACCCCTAACACTCTCGAATATGTGAAATGTCACCAAATAATAGTTGGTAAGTAAATAAATCATCGGCGTGGTCAATATAGCGGTAGCTTGGGTGGCTGCACAAGACGAAGCTTGAACCTCCAATTAAATGTCATGCGACCAATCTGGCCGGCCTTTGTCAGCATGTAAAATCACAAATGCAAACGTGTATCACAAAGAAATTGCACTCAAATGACCAATTAAAGTTTTATTTTACTGCTAAGGGGGTAGAAGTTGCACTATAAACTGGCGGATGCCAGATAAAACCTGACTATACCGTAAAGTTGGACCTTTTTAATATCAACACCTGACCGGGGAACACCGTTACCCGATTCACCTTAATATGACGGTACCACCCTCCTATGTTCCAATGCCTTTTTTGGGTGACAGAATATGTGTACCTATTCATATAAATGTAGGATTAAAAAAAAGTGTTGCATGGAGGTGAGTGCAGTGAATTTGTGTTTCAAAACGTTTCTGACATGGAGCAACTGCTCTGCTCACAGGTTTTGGTAAAGGAGTGAACGTGGTGAACTATGAGGGCAGCTCCTGGCACGAGTACTGCTTCAACTGTAAGAGATGCTCGCTCAGTCTGTCCAACAAGCCCTTTGTCGCCAAGGGCCGAGACATCCTCTGCTCCGACTGTGCCAACAAGTAGTTGCACAGTTGTGTGTGAGTGTGTGTGTTGTTTTTTTTTCCAGCATTACCAGGTTGATCGACTTAAATTGAGAAATGCACCATTCAGTCGCCACATTTAAAGTTGTGGCTGATCAGTCTACTTAATAAATGTATACATTGGGACAGCTTTAACTTTCAGCACCAAAAATGACTGCTTATGTTAGAGTTGTTTTTTTTTTTTTTTTTTATGTGTGAATTGTGACCAAATGTTTTTTTTAATGATACTTTTATCTATATTTTCTAACTTTTAATGACCAAGTACTCGCTGTGGTTATTGTGTTTTCTTATCAAGTAATTAACCCCTTGTTGCACTTTCGGAATCCATTTTCCTCAAAGGAAAGATGTAAATCAGAATATATGGAAACTGCATGCTTTCCATACGTTGCTCAAAGGAAATAAAGTTTGCACAAAACTGATTGCATCGCTTTGTTTTTATTCATTTATCATGGTTTGCGTTGTATGCGTGTTACACAGGAAACGGAAATTTGCAATCATATTTTTTTGTTATTGAATCTGTTCCATGTTGAAATAGGAACTGGAACGCTGACTTAAAAACAAAAATGGGGAAAAAATTACGGTTTACCTGTAGAAAAAAGGAAGTGGAGCCTGTTCGAAAATAATCATGGTTTTATAATAAATCTTTTGACGGCATTTCTTTTATGTTCCTTTGACACACAGCAGAGACACAGTATCCTCTCGCCATAGGTCAGTACGCTTTGAACAGTGATTTCAGTTTTACACGCGTGTTCACCAAACGCCGTCTGTGTTTGTCAAAGTAATTACCTTCCTGCTAGTGCCTTTGTGAGAGCCTATTCAATGTTTCTCCCCCCCCCCAGCCCTTTGTCGCCAAGGGCCGAGACATCCTCTGCTCCGACTGTGCCAACAAGTAGTTGCACAGTTGTGTGTGAGTGTGTGTGTTGTTTTTTTTTCCAGCATTACCAGGTTGATCGACTTAAATTGAGAAATGCACCATTCAGTCGCCACATTTAAAGTTGTGGCTGATCAGTCTACTTAATAAATGTATACATTGGGACAGCTTTAACTTTCAGCACCAAAAATGACTGCTTATGTTAGAGTTTTTTTTTTTGTTTTTTTTTATGTGTGAATTGTGACCAAATGTTTTTTTTAATGATACTTTTATCTATATTTTCTAACTTTCAATGACCAAGTACTCGCTGTGGTTATTGTGTTTTCTTATCAAGTAATTAACCCCTTGTTGCACTTTCGGAATCCATTTTCCTCAAAGGAAAGATGTAAATCAGAATATATGGAAACTGCATGCTTTCCATACGTTGCTCAAAGGAAATAAAGTTTGCACAAAACTGATTGCATCGCTTTGTTTTTATTCATTTATCATGGTTTGCGTTGTATGCGTGTTGCACAGGAAACGGAAATTTGCAATCATATTTTTTTTCTTATTGAATCTGTTCCATGTTGAAATAGGAACTGGAACGCTGACTTAAAAACAAAAATGGGGAAAAAATAATGGTTTACCTGTAGAAAAAAGGAAGTGGAGCCTGTTAGAAAATAATGATGGTTTTATAATAAATCTTTTGACGGCATTTCTTTTATGTTCCTTTGACACACAGCAGAGACACAGTATCCTCTCGCCAAAGGTCAGTACGCTTTGAACAGTGATTTCAGTTTTACACGCGTGTTCACCAAACGCCGTCTGTGTTTGTCAAAGTAATTACCTTCCTGCTCGTGCCTTTGTGAGAGCCTATTCATTGTTTCCCCCCCCCCCCCCTACCTTTAATTTGATGATGTCCTATATGTACACTCCTCCATTGCGCCGTGCCTCTCCCTGTGCTCTCTCACGCCAGTGTGTGTCTCTGTCCTGCACTCGGATGGAAAAAAAACAAAAACGAAACACACATATTGACACAAGTGGTCACGGCAGACTCACACCAGTCTCTGCTCTGCACACACCGTCTTTATTTGCAGAGACAGGTTTGTGGTTCATGTTGGGCTCTGTCTCTCCCGTGCTGCCCTGAGGGGTCCTTTGTTTTTTGTTTTTTTCAAACATCGCCGCTGAATGACATTCTGCACCGGGATTGAGTGATTTTCTCTCAGGATTGTTTGTTTTATTTTATACAGGTGAGTGTCGTACCGTTTCCAGCTGCTTAGAAATAAATGTTAAAGCACTGAAATGGGTTTTCTTTTTATTCTTTGCATATTTTAATGGAATAATATCCTTTCATGCATTTAATTACGTTTTTTCTTCTTCTCTTTTTCTATTTCAGGATGACTTTCTTTCAGCAATTGCTGAATGTGTGTTTCACTCTGTCCCTGCTGATCAGTCCCGCTTCCACTGCGGAGCGAGGTGAGTCCAAATGTTTGCATTTCTATAGTTTTATAGGTTGCCGGAGGACAGGCACTGTACTTTTGTGTGAGTCACGTTAAGTTGTATACTCATTCTTTGTTGTAGTTGCACAAGTCAACGCAACTGAAAATAGTTGACACTGGCAAATATTAGTCCTTGGTTTGAGAGATAAAAGCTTATTTGTCATTCTAAACTAAGTGTCCATTATCTTTACATCCTGCACATCTCAACCAGGAGATGTGTGAGAAAGTCACTGTGCTGATTGTAAACCGTATCCAAAACCAACATGTTTCAGTGGTAAACCACTATATGGCTTCAAAATTAGATATAGGGCCCCCTCTAAACTACAGATGAAAATGGACATTAAGGATAGTATAA
Organism: Colistium nudipinnis; assembly: GCA_016785305.1. Lineage (NCBI taxonomy): Eukaryota > Metazoa > Chordata > Actinopteri > Pleuronectiformes > Rhombosoleidae > Colistium > Colistium nudipinnis. Next base: position 549,768 of record JAFBJU010000458.1, read on the forward strand.
TCCTTATATCCTTATAAAATGTTCCTTTTTTATTGCACCTAATTTTATTTTGTCCCAAAACAGTATCACACCCAATATTTTAGAAATGACCTGAAGGAACAAATACGAGACATTTCAATTATATCGATGTTTTTCTCTTCACGTCCTTATCTTTGGTTGGAAAAGAGAAACTTCAAATATTCGTAGTACAAGTAGTTGGTTTTCCTATCCTGACATGACAGACTTTGGAAATGGCTAAATATCATTGTGTATGTATATAAGTATTTCTTCCTTTGGGTCAGACCCCTGATAGTTTCTTTTTCTGTGTGGTTCAATGCTACACATCACGTCGAGCGAAAAAAAAGTTGTACAACACTATTAATCCTGCAGTGTGTCGTCACAGCTGCGGCACAGGATGTCAATGATTTACTTGTTGTTGTCGTCAGCCTCTCGGCACAGTCTGTGGGGGAAAGTGGCCGATTTCAGCCCCAGGAGCTGCAGCTGGAAACTGAGGCGGCACGTCCACATCCCCGCCCTGCACGAGTTCACCCTCTGCCTCAGTCTCAAGTTCGAGGTATTGATGATGGATGGCAACACATCTAAGACGCACTCAAGTCTCACAGTGAACGTTTGAAGGCAAATTTACAAAGCGATTTTGTTTACATGCTGTATCTAGGTCCAGCCCAGCTTACAGTGGGTGGCCTTCATGTACCGTCACCCCGACACTCAGCAGGTCGAGCTGGGCGTGGGGGCGAAGTGGGGAGCTTTCGCGGTGTGGCTGTTTGGGATGGAGTGGAAGACCTCGGGCATTGGCCTTCGTCCGTTCCGGTGGCACTCGCTGTGTGTGACTTGGTCACATAAGAGACACAAACCCACCCTGTACATCAATGGAATCCCAGTGGAGATCGTGGCAGGTGGGTTTTTATTTTGATCCTTCAAAAAAACCTTGTGCACATTTTGGGTATCATTTTATATATTACGTTTTAGCTCATGGTTCAGCTGCTTTGCTGTTGATTGATTTGGGTGACTCCCACTGCTCTTAAATCATCAGGTTTAAAGGAAACCATAGGAAAAAGCTGAAACCAACCATTTCCACACTTTCTTTTAAAAAACAGCAATAGACAACAGAATGACATTTTTGCACTTAAATTTTTAACTGAAATTGCTCTACTTTCAATCTGCATGTCTCCGAGGAAACGGCTAATCTCTGTGCCGCAAGTTTGCCACCACAGTCAATTTGGCACAATGGATTCATGCAATCCTTTTAAAAGCAGGTTAATCATCAGGTTTAAAGGAAACCATAGGAAAAAGCTGAAACCAACCATTTCCACACTTTCTTTTAAAAACCAGCAATAGACAACAGAATGACATTTTTGCACTTAAATTTTAAACTGAAATTGCTCTACTTTCAATCTGCATGTCTCCGAGGAAACGGCTAATCTCTGTGCCGCAAGTTTGCCACCACAGTCAATTTGGCACAATGGATTCATGCAATCCTTTTAAAAGCAGGTTACATTCCCAATTTCTAAATGATACCGTTTCTGCATGGTGCCCTTAAGGCTTTGCTGTTTCAGATGTTGTGTTATTTTCTATTTGACCCCTTCATTTTTCCGTATAGATCACGATTTTGACATCTGTCTGTCCTCTTCCACCTCGTGTCACGAACTGGCTCCCAATGGAACTCTTACTCTGGGCTCATCACACATCATCTTGCCCAACGGAAATATCCACATTCTACCATTCACCTGCATGGCGGCCACTGTATCTCTGTTTCGACTGTGGGGGCGCGAGCGCGGCCAACAGGAAATGAGATCACCGAACTGTGCGGAAGGGGACGTGTTGAAGTGGGAGATGGACAACTGGGATGCTGAGACAGGAACCGTGCTCCCTGATTCCAGTCTGCAGTGTGGTGAGCAAAATGCCCCTTTTGTTTTAATTTTCTATTCCAGTCAACCACTTCATAAGTAAAATGTATCCATTTCATATATGCAAAAGATGTATTTAAATGAAGCTAAAGAAAGTTGAATATTATTTCCTTTCTCTGCCTCCCACAGTGTTTATAGTCAGTGGCTGATTCACTCCAGTGCAATAAATAGTATTTCGAGCATTTTACAGCCCCTCCCTTCCCCCAGTTGTTGGTTTTTGATAAGGTCCTCAGCCCTTATAATAAATATTCTTTTTTTTTCTCCAGATAAGTAAATATTGAAGCAAATATATGATCAATAACATTCAAATCATTAACACCAGTTGTCATTTTCTTGATGCTCCATTAATGATAACCCCTTATTCCTAAGTTAGCTCTTCTGGACACAAATATTTGTCATACATTTGAGCTCAATATCAGGAGACGCTCTTCATAGTAATATGAAAATGTTATCAGTTGAGGTGAACAATGCTTGGAGGAAGTGGTTTGATAATTGTTGCAGTATCAACATTGCTTTATTGCACCCTGAAGTTCTGCTTTTCCACTTTAGTTTTAAAACAGTGTCCTGGGTTTGGTTATCACAAGTTTCCTGTAATCATATTTGATACTTTGTATCTTTTAAGAATGATACTTCCTTTAAAGAATGAATAATAATCATTGAACTAAAACGCAGCCAAAAAGGGATGTACCTTAATGCTGAATTGTTTTTTTATATGTTTCCGTGCATTTACCATACAGCATCCCATGTTCTCTTTGTACTCTTGGCAGAATGGTCCTACTACGAAGTGAGACTGGTCTTTGGCATCATCAGTTACGACGGTAACAACACGGATGCCTACGCGGCCAGAGACGTGGCGCGTCGCTGGGTAAGAAAGAAACGAAACGACGGATATTATCCTATAGCCACACCTGATCACATTTTGAATGTAAAATCCCGTCAGAGAATATCGATCACACTCTTGAGTATTAAACATGTACATAGGTGTTTCACATTAAGCTAAATATGATGGCCCGAATTCTGCTAAATCTGTAAAAATGGATGAAAAGACAAAAACAAACCAAAAGTCTACAGCCATTTGGACGTGCAGTAAATCAGCCGCTTGTTGTTCCTGCAGCTCACAAAGGTTCTGCCCAACAACAACTATTTGCACAGAGTCTCCGTGTTTGAGTTTGCCAGGTAGGACCGTTTACAGCACTGACTCATGGTTGGTATACATTATAAAGTGTCGGCCAATGTGGTCTCACTTAAAGCGTGCATATTTTATTGTACGTGAACCAATGGACCGTAAGCACGCACTGTTTCTCTCGTCTCTGACCCAGATCCACCACAGCGGACAGCCGTGAAAGAACCTCACGAGGAGACAAGCTGGTATATGAATCATTATATACTGAGCAGTGTGTCTATTGGATGGTGAACTGTTCCAAAACAGCAATGAATTGTTCATTAAATTCTTTGATCAAACATGGTTTCACAATCAAAGTTTAGGCACCCTTTAAGTTTTCTTTTTCTTTTCTTTTTTTCTTTTTGTGTTATTCATTTAAAGCTCGGTATTAGATGTTGGCTGAATAAATCCCAAATTGAATTATATACCTATGATATTTCTTGCTGTATATGCTTTAAAGATTAAATGACATTGCGTACATTATACACTGAAGTAATGTATGTCTTACTCTGTAGGAGCGCTGTGTTCCCTCGAATATAGACAGGTAAGACGTTATTAGTCGTCATAAATGCAAATAATCGTAATTATTTTGCCAAACTCACAGACTGACTGCCAAACTCTCCCTCTCTCTCC
>JAFBJU010000458.1:553657-633435 GCA_016785305.1 Colistium nudipinnis
TCTCTCTCTCTCTCTCTCTCTCTCTCTCTCTCTCTCTATCTATCTCTCCCGTGTAGGTATCACTGTCTGGTTCACACAAGTGTGACTCCATGGTCGGATGTGGCAGCTGTGCAGAATAAGATGTACATGGTCCTCGGGGTCGTCTACACTGACCCCGGTGGTGCGAAGCAGCTGATGGCCGACGAATGGAGCATACGCACCACACCTGTCGGTTAGGAAACAGTTCTGGCTTTGGAAAGTCATTTTGAGTTCAGGTAACGAAAAAGTCCCCCCGTTAACCTTTGACTCTTTTCTTTGTGGAAGAACGTTTCTCCTCAGCCACCACCCTCCCTCCTGATGAGCTGACGGAGTCCTCCTCGCTCACAACCACCGCGTCTACATCAACAACATCACCGTCGACTACCCCCTCTACAGCTACACCTAAAACCACCAGCACGACCCACAGCAGCAGCACCACCAACAGGACCCCCACCAGCACCCCCACTCCCACCAGCACCGGCACCACCACGGTGACTCCCACCAGTGTGGCCTCCGCCACCGTCACCTCCACGAGCCCCTCTGACGTCTCGGGTCAGTCTCATCGTTTACAGCCGGGCAAATGTTCCGGGACAGTGCCCTAAAAAAGAATTTTTGTAACAACTTCCTGGTTGTTCAATTTTTATTTATTTTTTTGTCTCTCCTCTGCAGATCTGTATTTTGAGGTGAAGGTGAACGTGTCTATTACGGGGGACTCTGAGCCCGAATACATTCTCTCCAGCTGGGTAGGTCATTGACCCCAAAATCTGATTCCAAATCTCCAAACAAAATATATATTTCATGTTAAGGAGTAGAAACCACTTAAACATGGAATTACAAATCTGCTATGCTTCCACTTGAATGAGCTATTCTAACTATTCATAATCGAATCTATAATTGAAATATGGAAGATGAATGGTGGATAGAGCTTGTCTCGCCGGGGGAACGTCTCCTAAATCTCTACATCACCTCATGCTGAGATTTCTCCAACTCTTCACAGCTCAGATTCTGTTTACCTGATGACCTGATGACAGTGCTGCACCTCCAGCTGCTCCCCAAAGCTCAAAGGTAAGGTACCTGCCTTCATCACCACCACCAGTCCACAGATCCACATCCAGGTCCATCAGAAACACTTTGAATGTGAGCACTCTTTTGATCTTTGAACGTTTGATCACCCTCACAGATATCTTGCTCGTCTGAAGTCAGACCTCATTACATCGGATGGGGTAAGTGAACAGGAGTTGTGATTTTTTTACACTTTTACAACAAATCTGAGATTATTCACCAACTCATGCTGATATTGACCAATTCCCGGTCACAGAATGACATTTCTGCCAGAAAAATTGAGAATGTTAGTGGAGAAACACCCAAAATATGAACCTGTTAAAGTAAAGCGACATTGTTCAGTGCTAAAATAAATGACATTCACAAAAATTCAGCTGGTAATAAACATTTTAAATGTGTGCCAATATGTTCATCCTTTTTCTCTCCAGGTGTTTATAAACCGAATGTCGAGGTAAGTATCACGCAGCTCCATAAGATTTCACTCGTATCCTCAACCCCTTCACAGTAAATAGATGAGGATGATGATTACATGAAGTGGAGGACACGCGATAAGGGAATAATTAGAGATGATGCCAACATACTGTTATGAAATGCATTCAAATTTCAATTTTGAATGGAAAACATGAAATTCATCAGGAGTTATTTTGCCTTAACGGTGTTGCATGTGCTTTATATGGAATTGCGGAGTCAATCATTTCAACTCTGTTGCCGTCTCTAGGGAGAGTTTTATTTTCCAGATGCAGGTGGTGATGTCACTGTCGGACACGCAGAAAATGGAGGAGCAGATACGACGCCTGCTGTTATTGCCTTATAACAATGGCTCCATCACCATAGAGACAGAGGACATACACATAAGCCGCATACGTGAGTGGGGGGGGAGGAAGCTTAAGTCATTCATTGCATATACCTTCTGCATTTCTATATTGTGGCTCTCTCTCTCCCCATCCGCGTCACGGTGTCAGTGATATTGACGTGCAATGCAGAAGCCCAACAGACGAGGAAAGGCCTGTTCCATTGGCCCGTCACGGCAGGAGGAGAAACCGCAACTCGGCCGTGTCCAAAAAATCCAGAACACCTCGCCACCCGATACTGGTGAGGGGCTCAAACGGCGTCATTTGTGTGAGAAACTGGTGTGAGAAAAATCCATTTCAACTATAAAAGGCATTTCCTGCAGAACATTCTGCGTGACAAGCAGCAAAAAGAAGGAACAGAAAATTCACAGCCAGTAATAGTGAATTTGTAAAAAAAAAAAAAAGGTGACTGGAAGTTACATTTTTAACGCAAGGTTTTACTTTTATCAGAACGTATGAAAGTTATTTATTTTATTTTTTTTAGGTGGAATGCAAAACTGCATTTACTGCATGAACTAAATAATTGTATAGTCGAATGGCTTAAATGGACATGAATATTATTTTTATATTAAACACTGGGAGTTGTTTTTTTTGCAAAGTTAGTGTGCCGGGTGAGAGTCATTATGAAAATCAAATAACTCCAGGAGTCTGTAAACAAAACGCAGTTTGTGATGATCAGGCAGATCAAGAACAGGTATTTTTTGTCAACCACAGAAAACCTGTTGATGTCTACATTTAAAACGCATACAGGTGTTCCGCTGGTAGTTTGAGGCGAGGATTTCGGATTGGCTCACTTTTCAGGTTCCTCCTTTCACCCTGTCAGTGATCACGCGCATCATTCTTTAATTATGAGGACATTTTCTACGTCAAATATTCCCTTTCGCGTGTTCCACCTGTGCTTTGACAACATTCTTGTTTCTCGTGGCTATGCGCCTGAAAGATGGCAGACGGGGTGATGTTTGCAGTCTGACACTTCATCATAATATTGAAGAGGTCGATCGGGAAGAAATACGGGCCTATCGGAGTATCGATCGTTTCCGTTGGCGTGTACGTGCCTGGCCGTCTGTCCGCGTTGGGGACTCTGTCTGCCTGTTGACTCACAGGGACCATAATGATCCATCGCTGTCCGTCCGCCGTGGGCAGGTGCGCAGTAAATGCATTTATCAGGAGGTCGGCGTCCCTAATGAGCGGAGGTTAACGGATAAGCGATTCCTAGATCAGAGGCCTCACAGCTGTTTGCTATTCCATGTCCACGTAGCAAACATGGTTTTCCACAGATGATGTGTTTGCACAAGGTCAGAATCAAATTCAGGAGGTCAACTTCCTGACTATTGCAGAATCAAATCAAACCCCTCACCCCCTCCCGTTTGTTTGACAGTAAGCTGTGCCTCAGCACCCACTGGGTGAACCCGGACCTCGGAGACTGTCCCATGGTGGTGGAAACCATCCCTGATCTGGAGCACGTCGTAGTCACGGCAGGTCTGTCGCGCATGGTTCACCACGGCTGTCTGGCTTCTGCTGCAATCGCCATTTGGAATATGCACGAGTCCGCGCTACGCATGTGTGGCTCAAAATCCCCCAAATTCCTGATTGCCTTTTTATATCAAGCAAAAAAAAAAAAGTTGGATTGTATTCTTTCAAAACATAAATCCTTATTAAAGAAAAAAGGCCAGAAGTGGATTTCGTTTTCTGTATATTTATGTATATTGTACTATATTACTATATTGCACCACTTTTATTTTAGAAATGAAATGACCGCAAATTCAGATCGGTAGTGCAACTACGCTTACAATGTTGATGTAATATTCCACTTTTCTGATGTATTCATTCTCAGGCTTGTGTGCTTTATCTCCAGACAATGCACTGGACATGGTGGAGATGATGGAGGCGTTGCTCCGCGACCACTCCTCCGTCAGCTTCCAGGAGCTGGAGACGGTCCTCAACAAGCTGGAGGACGTCCTTGACCTGAGCGTGGTCACGGCCGAGCTGGGCCAAGCTCTGGTGGACGTCATCTCGGACATCCTGGAGTCTGACAGCAACCTGCCGCCTTTCACCAACACGTGAGCGTCCCTAAACTCCATCCAAGCTGCTCCCCTGTTTGTGTTTGACTGCCGCTCACCGATCCACGGCACTGTGCTTCCACCGCAGCATCCTGAACCTCACCGAGGCCCTGGGCGACAGGATGGTGGGGTACGTGGGCTCCTCCACCCTGGTGGCTCCAGCCGTCGCCATCTCCGTGGTGGATGTCGTCCCTTCGCAGTTTGGCACTTTGACCTTCGGAGTGGCGTCTGATCGCGGAGGCACGAGGCCCGAAGTAAGTACGAATGTGTTATTCTATGTGATTATGATAATGAATTGGAACAATTGGAAATGAGCTATTATGCAACATAATCTATGATGCTCCTGCACTAAATACATTTCTTATTTCTTATACATTATGATGGATCCAAATATCTTTCATTTCATCACATGTCACCAGGATAATGACTTTGTTGCGCATTTTTTCCTGTTGTAGATTTTTATCAACAGTTATCCCTTGAACAGCACCCTGGCCTTCATCTCCCTGCCACCCATCCTCAAACATAGCTTCCCGCCAGCCGGTCAGAACCAGAGCCCACCGAGAGTCCAGTTTCAGTTCTTCGGCATACCGATGCTCTTCAAGGTACTATGTCTTTTCTCTCTGAATACTCCTCTTCTCATTTAGATGCACATTCAAGAAGTAAGTTAGATGCCTTCTAACTTTCAGCACAGCCCAGACGGTCTGATGCTCAACTCCTTCGTGGTGTCGGCCAGTGTGACCAATGCCAGCACTCCAATCAAAGACCTTGATGAAGAAGTGAAAGTCACACTCCACCATCTTACACCCAATACAGTAGGCTCAGCTGTCCTCTTATATACATATATTTAATCGCAAAGGGACATAAACCTGTCCCACCTGCTAACACTCCAGCCAATGTAATCTAAGTGATGTTTCTTTTTAATCTAATTTGAAGCAAAACAAGGCCATACAGTGTGTGTTCTGGAACTTCAATAAAAACAGTAAGTACAAATAACTTGTCTTTTAAATGCCGGATGGACAGTTTGACACTGAATTTCTATCTGCGTTGTCCTCCAGATGGACACGGTGGCTGGGACGATTACGGCTGCCGGAAGTACAACAGCAGTTCAGACTACACAACGTGCCTGTGTGATCATCTCACACACTTTGGAGTTCTTATGGTACGAATTACACATCGCTGTTTTCACCTTTTCTGGAAAGAGCAGCGCACAGGGACTGGATTTAAAGGTTGACATTTGAATTTAATACCAAGCCGTCATTCCAGTATTTCACCACAAGAGGGCACTCAAAGCCCACTAAATTACATGAAGTCCTGTGAGACACTGAAACGCAGTCACTATTTTTAACTAGATAAAGTCATTATTCTGGGTAACGCTTTCTGTTTTCACGTCCTATGTTAATACAGCTTCCTGCTCTAAATCCTAATTTAGCGAAAAAATAGTATGTCATAATGTCTTAAGGTTCTCAGTCATCCAGGTCACGCTATCTTCAAAGGTTGAAGCTCAAGATCACTTTGCCTAATGTACACCAAATATCCTGAATATTTTGTGGAAAACATTCAGTGTGTGTTGTTGTGTTGGTGATGCATATTCGAAAGACTGATTTGAACACTGATGGTGTAAACCAATCTGTGTGTTTGTCTGCAGGATGTGTCTCGGACTCCGGTGGACCCGGCCAATGAGCAGGTCCTCACCATCATCACCAACGTGGGCTGTGGACTCTCGTCCCTGTTCCTGGGCGTCACCCTTCTCACCTACACCGTTTTCGAGTAAGTCTGCAGCCTAAAAACACGTTCCATCTCTATGTGCTCTTCCATGGTCTGCGTATTACTTTATCAGTAATTAAAAAATGCTTGAAGATGAAAAAATAGAAAAATGCCAGGCTGGTAGAGAACAGCTGTCTAAAATAAATTGCATTTTCATTTTTTAATAATTTCTCATACACTGACAGTGTCTACTTGATGCCGACGCGTATATTCTGCATCTGCACGAGATGCCGGAAATCTCGATTACTGTTGGTTCAATGAGTTGGTGCATGTTAACATTTGAACTTCCGATATTTCCAACAACAGCATGCGGTTTTTATGGAATGGATAGAAATGTTTCACAGAGATTTTCATTTCCCGCCGTTCTCCGTCTCAGGAAGCTTCGGCGAGACTACCCCTCTCAGATCCTGGTCAACCTGTGCCTGGCTCTGCTGGGATTGAACCTGGTGTTCCTGGTCAACTCCTGGCTGTCGTCCTGGGGCCTGCGCGCGCTGTGCGTGGCCGCGGCCTTCGCGCTGCACTACTTCCTGCTGGCCTCCTTCACCTGGATGGGCTTGGAGGCCGTCAACATGTACTTCGCCCTCGTCAAGGTCTTCAACGTCTACGTGCCGTCGTACATCCTCAAGTTCTGCGCTCTGGGATGGGGTGAGGCCCATGGCTGTGGCGCGTGAGAAACATTTCGTGCGCGGCATATGTGTGACGATGGTGACGGTATCCGACGCCTCCTCCTGCTGCAGGGCTGCCTTTGATGATCTGCGTCCTGGTGCTCGTCGTGAACCGAGAGGCCTACGGCAGCCACCTCTACGCGGACGCTCAGCCCGGCTCGGTGTTGCTACACAACTCTGACAACTTGTGAGTACCGGCTTCACCTTACATTCATTTGCGCGACTTGACGAGTCTTGATTACAATGAATTATACAAGAATGTTTGATCTTCACAATTTTTTATGACGCAAGAGGAGAGTTTGTCTCCTCATATCTATCCGCTGTTTGGCGTACGTGCATGGCGTGGGATGGTTTGGTGAAAATGTGTGGAACAAAGTTTAATGACTGATGTTCTTACCCTCTGAATCCTGTTTCCTCAGCTGTTGGCTGCAGGACGACGTGACATTCTACTTGTCTGTGGTGGCCTACGCCTTGCTTATCTTCCTCTTCAACATTGCGGTAGGAAAAAGAAATGTTATCAGATGATGATATCAGAATAGAAAGGCCGGATTGCGTAGCCTGGCATGAGTCAAACTTAATATCCAATCTCCATCTTCGGGGCCTTGTTATTTTCAAACTCATCCATTCTCGTTATTTTTTTCCTCTCATTTTCCCCCCAGGTGTTTGTGGTGGTTCTGATTCAGATACGCCGCATGCGAGTCAACAGTCCGGCCGGGACCCGCAGCGGGCTGATGCACGACCTGAGGGGAGTGGCCAGTCTGACCTTCTTACTGGGACTAACGTGGACTGTGGGCTTCTTCACCTTTGGACCGGCCAAGATAGCCCTGCTGTACCTGTTCTCTGGACTCAACACCCTGCAAGGTACTTATTATTATTTTATCTGTACTGGGACGTTTACTCAAGGGATTTTAAATGTAAAAGTGTGTAGTTGCAGTATAGCAAGTAGTGTTGCTCACAAAGACCCATTGTGAAAGTCGCCTCTGCCTTTATTTGTTAAGCCAAGGTTTGCAGACGTATGCAGCTTTATCCTAAATTTAACTTAATTGTCACAGTTCACAAGAAAAAAAAAAAACAGCGACCTCAGCTGACCTCATGTTACTTACATGCTGTAGAGGAAAGAATTGAGTCGTGACCTCTCTCTCCTCTTTGTGTTGCAGGACTGTTCATCTTCATCTTTCACTGCCTGATGAAGGAGAACGTCAGGAAGCAGTGGAGGATTCACCTCTGCTTCGGACGCTTCCGACTCGACGAGTACTCCGGTATGATGACGACGCGTCAAACGTTGAACAATCAGCTGACGTTGTCGGTATTATCCAAAGATTCCCATCAGTCTGTTGTTTTGTATGCTGAATCGACGCTGGGCCTTGATATGTGTCCAGAGTGGAGCAACTCGGCCTCCGCTGGAGCCGTGGCCAAACCTCGAAGGACTCCTCCGCGGGCGTCCCTACCGTCGGTCCACTCGGTCAAGTCCAGCTCCACAGAGAGCACGTCGGCGTCGTCCGACTCCAGCCAGAGAGACTCCTCCTGCAAGAGACCAAATCTAGGTGAGGGAAACGGCACACCATGAGTCCATGCAAAGCGAGACACTATTGTCAAATGTGATTTGAGAAGTATTAAGCAGATGGATGGGATTCAATTACAATCATTAATGACTTCAAAAAAAACTATTTTAATGATTTAATCTTTTTTCATTACACATTACACTCTTAATCATTTCTTTAACCCTCAACTATTGTAAGACAATTAAGGGAGCCATTAGGAGGTATAATTCATCTTGATGTCACTGCATACATTAATGAGACTGGACGAACAGTCTATTGAATAATTACATTACAGCCTTTTGTAACCAATCCATTTTAAAAGCAATTCAAATAAGGTAACGGCAATTTCTTACATCTGACAACTAAATTTGTGTTCACTTAAAATTCCTGACGTGCGAGAACGAAGAGGTACACATTGCTGACATTTTGAATTACCTCGCAGGGCTCTTTGTGCATTCCCTGGTCCTCCCCCGGGCCCAGAGAAGCCCCACGGGTCCAGGAGCTCTGCCTTCCCCGAAGGAGGCCATCCCGACACCTGGTTGGAGAAACCACTTGCTGGACCAGCAAGAACAAAGATAAATCACGCAGAACACACACATGCATTTACATGGAGATATGCAAATTACAGCCTACTGTGGAAAACCTGGAAACCCAGCCTAGCACCGAGATATTTAACCCATGCGGTGTAGGGATGACTATTTTTGACTTATTTTACGGTACAATTCTACTGTTTTTGGTTTTACTAAATATTGTAAAAGAACCTATAATTACCAAGACATGAGCGGTTGCATCAATTCCAAGGAGGAGTTGGTTGCCAAGCAACTGGTGAGTGGAGCCATGGTGACAATGAGCCCACAGACAAAAAAAAAAGATTTTAAATTCAAGATGATGCAAGTCTCCCGGTGTTCTTTCTTTACCTCTGTCTCTCGTGCTAATATAAAACAATTATTCTGCAATCAAATCCTAATTGTGTGATGGAATGATTTTTGTAAACTGCGTATAGCCGAACCATTGTGGAGAAAAATGCATCGTCAGTACAAGCTTTTGGCTTTCGCAAATATGTTCCTTATCAGTTGTACACGCTATTCAATCTATACCCAACTTAAACTGACAACTTCACTATGGTGCACAACTGCAAGCCTACATTTATTATTCCCCACCAACGGGAACTGAAAACGTCCCCAATATAACGCATAAAACCAAAAAAACATTACAACTAAGTGTAATCAGTTGACAGAACAACAATCAACCAACTGTCAAGAGGAACATAAATAACTTCGGCAGAGCTGAGTTCAAGAAAAGGAAAAATGTTCAAGCGCTGAAGCAATCCACCAGTTTCTTTGAATTCCACAGACCAGCGTGGCAGTTCAGAAACTGTTGCTTGACCAGCTCTTTGACTGTCTGGTAGATGATGGCTTCCATCTAAAAAGGACACCATTGTTAATTGCGTCAGGCATGGAGTCTGTCCTAAAACATCACTGAACCCAAGTTACACTAGACTCATGCAGTTGCAGAATGAACTAGACCTTCACTATAACGGCGCTTGATCAGCCTAACAGTGCAGCAGCTTTCAGAATGAGCCCCTGTATCCATTGATGACACTGACCTTGACATCGTGGTAGGTGGAGAGTTCCAGCAGATAGCCACGTCCTCCGGACTGTGCCACTCTGCAGAAGTAGGAGTAGAATGCTCTCTTACTGAGTCTGCTGGAAAAGCCAGGCCCGCTCACAGAGGGAGAGCTAGAAAAAGAAGAAAGTCAGTTAACATCACTATAGATGTGTAAATTGTCTAACATACTGCATTGTGTACTATTGCATTCAAATATTAGTGTACATACTAAAAAAATCAACTGCACTGACTTCTCGTTCTGCAAACATGCGTAGTTCGGCCAAATATCCAGCAGAGGGCGACAAAAACAGATTGACCTCCTGCTGCCATACACATCAATTATTATACAAGTCGAAAGTAATACATTAAAAAGAAGGACTTTATGGGGCTTCTGAGGCATGCTAAAAGTGAGAAAATGCATTTGGCCAGATCATTCTTTCAGGGAAATGTGAATTATAGTGTGGATGAAGGAGAGAAGGCATCCCTTCTTTAAGACAACAGTCACCACTGCTCCAGACACCAAGTACTGAAAAAAACAAGTTCGGGGGGCTGAGTGTGAAAATGAAGCCGATGATTAACAGATGGCAGTGCAGGAGTGACAAATTATTATTTCAAGGTCCATTCCATTATCACGACAGCGTTTACAGACCATATTTCTCATCCCACTCTAAGCACCCCCCGACAACAATGTCTTCTTTGCATAATTCCAGAGATGTGTGTGCCAGCCAAAGTTTTTAGGAAACTATTAATTGCTTCGAAGGAAAGCTCAATATAATTTGCCTCCTGCTTGTACATCACTTAATTAAAGAAGTCTCGCGTGGCAAGAGCTGCATCTCCTTTCATTTTCACGCCAGAATGAGGGAGGTTTTTTTCAGAAGGTGTTCTCTGCCATCCTCTCACTTCACTTCTCACCCTTTTCCTATCTCCACCGTATTGTTTGAACCAGACCTGGAGCTGACATTTTAACCCAAAGTGAGGCATAAAAAAAAAAAAAAAAAAAAAGAACAGTTCAGGCTGTGGGACAGAAAGCGAGACGCACACAACAACACTGCCAGACCTCAAATCTATTTTTGGCTCATAATCTCCTCTCAAGGACAACGCCGACTCTGGTGAAAGCCGCTTCTGTGTCACACTCTAGTTACTGGACATCAGCAGTTAGTCTGCGGCTCCAGAGCCCAGAGACGGTAGGAGCCTCACAGAGGCTGTCACACAAACACAGGCTGCATCAGCCTCAGCCAGCAGCTCTGCCAAGAGTGTGTGTGAGAATGAGGTGAGCTACTCTCAGGTCTAGGCTCTCTACGGGAGGACTAAAGGACATCAGAATGGTCCATGTTGACATTTTAAATGTCCCACAGTTTGCTAGAGGACGGTGTGTATCTGCATCTTACCCGTCAACGATGTAGCCCGTGCCACTGTCCACAACTTCTATGTCCTTGTCACCAAAGCACCAGTTGACGCTGAGGTCGTCGTTGTGCGAAGAGGTCGCAGCAGGCCCCGGCAAGCCACTACACAGGAACAGGAAGTTGTGTTTCTTGTAGAATGGCGGCAGAGAGTCCTCCCATCCATCGCCCAGTCGCTTGTTGGTGACATGACACGCTTGCTCGTTATAGAGCTTCTGCCCCCCTAAATCAACACAACAATCTCAGTACGTTCCCTTAAATTGTTCAGGAAATTTACGAGGACCGTGGTGACAGAGATCGAAACACATGTGAAACATTTGATTAATATTTACTAATTTTATAGTAGTACAACAGTTTGGACCTTTTGGGAGACTCGATAGTTTGCCATTTTGCTTCTGCTTCTGATGATTATAAAGCTACAGCCACCAGGCATTCATCTGAGAAAGACAATCTTCCTGCTCATAAGAGTAGTTCCCGACACGCTTAACAATTTGCTTTGAGTTTCCTTACCAAGCACCATGCTGGTGATGTAGAGTGGCTGGATGAAGTGGCTCAGCAGTGCTCCCTGAACGCCGGTGACAGTCCAGCGACTCAGCTTGTCACTTCCAGAGATGCAGCAGACTTTGGCCCCCCAGTGACTCGGGTTGAGGTGCGCTACGGGCACCAGCAGGCCCTTGGTGTGATAGTGCAGCTTCACTGTTGTCAAGTTGTTGCTCGCGGAACTCCTAAGCGGAACAAAACATTGTATTTTTAACTCAGCTTTAAACAATCCATGCACGATAAATATAAACTCACTGGTCACATTGCTAAATACACCTGTGCTATCTATTGTAAACCCGTACTACAGCCCAGCTATAACATCTTTATATTACTGAACTTTTTGGAACATTTTAGAAAATGTGTTGAAATGTATACATTTATTATGTAGGCCACAGCTCACAGTGCTATTGCATAGACTTTGTTAACTTAATGAATTGTTGTCTTTTTTCAATTGACATAATATTTAGAGCAGTTAAGTAAAACAATAGTAACTAGGACTTAACTTGAATCACCCCCATTGCCAGTTTAACAACAAATGTGACATATATGGTCTTATGGCACAACAAATGCACTGGATTGCATTAGAGTACACAGGTGTACCAAATTAAATGGGTTGCTGTACATGGAATAATAGTTCTTAGGTGCTCCTTCGGGACATTGGTTGGTGTAGAGATGCAGGCTGATCTCGGGTCTGAGCTGAAGCTGATGGTTGTCTGCGCTGCGCTCAAAAATTCCATCCTCATTGGCCTCTGGATCGGCATCGAAGAACAGCACAAGCTGCTTGTAGAGAAACCTGTGGTAGAAAGTTAAGAGAAAGTCAGCCATATCTAAAAAGTAACGTAAAGGGCATGTCGTGCCTTCATCTTTAAATTGATTTGCACATTTCAGTGTATTGAGACATTTCTTTGCTTCAGGATGTTACATTGGAAATGAAACAATGGATACAGAGTGACAGTTCCAACTCTCAGATTTAAAAGCATAAAATTACTTTTACGAAATCCTTGTGGTGCGGAGTGTGTAAACATTGTTTATTTACATGACGATGGGGTATTAGTATTAGTTTTTACCTGAGGAGGGCCCTTCTTGCGATGGTGATGGCATGGCAGTCATGGACCATGGTCCCATTGTAGCAAAGCCACCTGCTGCAGCTTGAACGACCAGTTCCCAATGCCGCCACCTTGTATTGCTGATGTGGACGACCTTCTGTATCCAGTACATCTGTGGAGGAAATAAAAATCCAATCAGTTTCCATTAATATGTATTATTACGAACGCTTTTGTTGACGCCAACTGCTTGAGACAGGATGAGGACAAGACATGATGCATGAAGGAAATTGAACTGGGGTGAGTTACAGTGACAAGAAATGCCAATGCGGGTTTAACAATACATTTCTAAATGCTTTGATAGAATATACAAGGGCACAGAGGGTAGCAAGATTGAAATACCATTCCTGCACAATTCTCATCAGTCTCTATTCAAACCACCTTGTGACTAAGGTCACAATCAATCAGCTGATTTTCTGAAGAAAACCATTAAATAACCACCTCACTGCACTTCAGATGAAATAGTTGCCCTCTAACATGTGATTTCATAAACATTTTCTTACAATGCAGCGCTAATTGTTTTTTTATATTGGATTCCGCCATCATTTATTCTAGAAGAGTAATTGTTGACTGAATTGTAGGTGAGGAAATACAGAGACCACTCATTTGTAAAGGTAACTTACCCCTAATTAAGACAAATGCTGCCATGTGGCTCTTGCAGACTTGGAATTCAGGAAACATCTTCAGGAGGATGTCAAACTTGTCATTACTTATTGCTGCCATGTGTTTCGGGTGCCATTGACATTGCCAAACTGGAAGAAAGATAATGGTGTTAAGGCGTAGTTTATTCTATCGCTGTGTGACCAGGACAGAGAAGAGCCTTGATTGAAATTACAGATGACAGGATCCTCCATGTGACCAGGAGGCCAATGGTTAAGATGACTGAGTTTGACTATAGCTTTGAGGTCAATTGGAACGTTCCCACTGTTGGCTACAGAAGCACCAGAGAGCTGCACGGGAGGTCAGTGTAGTTGACACAAAAGCTTTTTAAACCCACTACACTGAAATGTCATGGTGATTAAAGCAATGCGAGATTTTTTGTCATACACAGATTAGAATTAGATGGTGAATGCTGACATCCTTCTGTATCACCGATACCGCACCTTCAGGCTTTGAGCTTGAGTCTTGATTTTCAAAGTCCTCAAGCTTGTCCAGAAGGAGCTCTTCATCCAGGATTACGCTTTCGGTGGTTGATATGTCAGAGGTAGAAAGGACAGCTGGCTCGTCATCCGAGTCTTCATCCTTAAAGAAATAAATAAACATTTCATTATACTGGTTAAAACTGTGAACGTTGTTTTTTACTCTTTTGCTCGTATTTATTTAGTAAAGCGTGACACACACATTACCAGCACGCGTTAACCAACTGTTGGAGATTAGAGAAGGGACCGTGCAGTATGTGAGATAAATACTGAGACCGTATTTCTGTTGTTTATAGCTTAAATATCAAGGTGGGTGGCTGCAGATGGTTTTGAACCCCTCCAGTTATCTGGATAATGGTATCAAACACTGCTGCTGCACTTGCCAGTAATCTGTTGTTAATTATAACAGATGTTGAGATTGCACTTTGATGTCTAATTTGCAAATATGGCCTAATACCATCATTTATTCCCACATCATCTCAGCTTGTCTGTGAAGGTTTACTTGTAATCTCTTACGTTAAGGGAAATTGTGACTTTCCATTTATTTACCTCATCTCCACACAGCACTACACTGCAACCAAGTTCATCCTTAAGTTTCAGGTTGGTGGCCCTCTCCTTACGGGGTCTGTCACGTCCTTCAGGAAGAAACTCCACTTTTGCATGGTCTCCAGAAGCATGCACGTCTCTCCCAGGTGAGCTGCACAAACGGACAACATCCGAAAATGAGTGACTGATGGGTCGAAAGCTCTGAATGGATGTAAATGAACATTTATACATCCCAAAGTAAGAAAAAATTCAACACAGGAATAGTTACACAAATTAAACAAATTAAACAAGCTAAAATTGCATAAAATGTCCCACTACCATTTTGATCTAAAACAGTGAGCTTTTCCACATATTTGCATAAATAAATTATGACAAGGGACGCAACAGTTGCTACTTGGTTTTATTGACCAGAGCTTTATAGTGCCATGCCAATCCTTTATAAAGGTGAAAGAGACAATGTTTAAGTCCAATGACCAATGTACAATTAAAATTAGTGTCAAAGATAGTGACAGTGATAGTTTATTTATTATAGTTTAATGTTTAATGACAGGATTAATGCCTCCGCTGTGCTTATTGAAACTTTGTCAGTTATGACACATCCGAGCGTCAAATCTCTTAACAAACTAACAATAAGAAATAGAGTTTTCATTACCTCTGCCCGGAGACACTGCTATAACCTGCACCTTCCTCTGTCACCTGGACTCCAGGACGGTTTAGGTGAAAACCTTTCTCAAATCCTGACAGAGACCGATAACTGGCTGCTAATGCATTCTGATCCTCCATATTTGTCAGGCAACCTGCAGAACAAGAAAATAAAGTTAGTGTAAGGGCTGGCACTATAATCTAGATTTTTTTTTTTTTTTTTTTTACCACTGTCCCATAATTTTCCAGAATTTGGTTTGATTATTATGTTATAATATTTATTAGCAGTGAGAACAAGACAATGAGTAAGACTTTAAGTCTTTGTTAGCAAACAGGATGCTTTCAGTCAAAAATATTCAGGAAAATAACAAATGTTTAATTTTCTAAAAGTATAAATTATTGCAAAATGTGGTTCATTCATTCTTTATTCATATATAGTAGTTTGTAATGTTTTTTTTAATCAGGTACCAGATTTATTAAACATAGATGGACAGCAGCGTGCTGGGCTGCTCTTGTCAGATTTATGAGATGATATTCTTTGCATTGGTGTTCTAAAAAATCCCACTGTGGTGTAGTTAAAGCTTTCACATTAAAGTTTTGAAGCCTGTCTGCCCATAAAACACGTTTCCAACGACCAAGAGGCCAGAGTAAAGCTCACAGACCAACATCATAAGCAGGAGACACGTCCAAATTATTAATATAAGAAATAATAAAAATAAAAATGTTCAGATAATAAAAATGTTTACCCATGAGCCCACACCATCACTATCAATAATCCATTTCTGATTGATTTACGTCCACATAACATGGGCTGTTAAAGAAAAAAAAATACATATTTAAAAAAGCCACCTTACATATTATAATTCTAACGATGGCAAATTAATCATTAGAAGGTTTAATTTTTAGGTGCAACTCTATATTTGAGCTTCACCTTAAAACACACCTGTTCCTTGACTAATTCATTCGGATAATATAGGCTAATCAACCAACACTTGCTAAAACCTGCTCAAAAACGTCAAAGCCTAAAAACAGTCCCAAGTCTAATTTGTTAAACAAAATAAATAAACGTACGAACATGCCGTCCTTACTTTTCATCGACAAAAACGTGTATTGATACGTTTTACACATATTATTTAGCAGCTAGCTGTTAGCTAACCTCATGGTTTGACTCATACACACACACATCTGAACACAACCCTTATGTAAGTTACTCTAACAACACAAACACACGCTGTTTCATAGAGTCTCTGTGTGATTATTTTAACTTTTATATAGAATATAATCACGTCTTTTGTTTTGTTTTGTTTTTCAAACTTTACCTTCAGCCCGTGTGTGGAGGCCGGGGTGTCCTCGTGCTTGCGTCGTCGCGGTCGTTGAGTTGCCGCATCGTACTGACTCAGAGCAGCGCCTCACAGAGGACGAGTTGCGCATAGACGCAGGTGAAGGGAGCACATTGTGTGTCGAGCGATGTTGTGATGCTGCAGTTCCCTTTTGTGTTTATTGTTTATTGGTTGTAAACTTCCTGCTTTTTTGGATTTTTTTTGACAGTTTGGAGCCTGCACGCAGACAAGCACACACACGCACATGGCAGTGATGCTGGGAGACAAAGCTTCTCAGCACTACTTCCTAATGGTGTTCAATCGAAATAAGGTCTGAGATATCTCCTTTTCTTCACATTTAGGTGTATAAATCAACTTTAAAGGGCAACAGTTCTGTTAATCTCTGGTTTATTCTTTGCCATTTCATTATGTGAGAACCCATCATAATTTCAGTCGATTTGTTATGTGATATCTTTAAATCTGTGGGTATAATTAAATTGAATATTAAGTCCAGGCCATTTATGAATATATCAATATTGATGAAATAATAGGAAATGAGCACATCTTAAATGGTGAGAACAAGTTTGAAACCAAAAGTCCAAAGAAAGCGATGACAGTGCTGTGTAACTATTTTATGTATTGCCAGGTATGGTTTACTTTTACATGTTCCACAAACCTAATTATGATGGGTTGTCCAAGGATGGATGTACTCGTAAAATGTAATGCATATCATAGTTTCAAATATTTGTTTACACTCTAACGTTTATGTGGATGGAATTTAGATCGAATTGCGGAAATTGGGAGAAAGTGAAAGGGCAGATCTGTCATGTTTAATGCATATATGTGGTAAATAAGCAAATGGGTACAGAATGGTTGAAAGATTTCCATGAATTTTAAATCTAGCGCTGCACACACACACAGACTCACACATCAATATAGACACCAAAAGCATATAATGGAAAAAGCTCCCATGATAATATGAGTACACAGTTATTGAAATTAAACCTCACACAAACACACACACACACACACACACTGAACCTCTGTGTGTCATCATCTGCAGCAGAGAAATGTTCCCCTGATCATTGTGAAACTCAACACTGAACTCTATTTCACTTCCTTCACCTTCAAAAGAAAGGCCTCAGATCTATCTCCCCTGAACCAAATGAAGCTGTCTTGTGTGTGTGTGTGTGTGTGTGTGCGCGCGCGTGTGTGTGTTTGACTGTGTGCGCGCACCCTCGCATATGTCTCAGTGTGTCTGTGTTTCACATGAGACTGTGAAATGTTAAGTCACTTCCATCTCAGGAGAGCCCAGTGAGGCACAATGGAAACTATCCCACGTGTCATCTTCATTTTAAATACTAGCCTCCCCGGCTCCCCTCTCCTCTTTGTCTCTTTCTATTTCTTTCCCTCCCAGGATATATCTTCCTTTCTGTCTTCTCATTGTTGTCTTTCACACCCGCATACTCTCGCTCACAGCCCGAGAGATTTCTCTGTTTATTTTTTAATGGGAAATAATGGAACGGTGGCGGCATGCAGAAGGCCACAGCTCAATTCAGTATGTTATTTTTTTTTCTCTCTCTCTTTCCTTCTTATCAGGGACACCGCTTCCCAAATACACTGTGACAGCTATTGGGTTGCTATTGGGCTTTTTTTCAAAATACACATTTGTGCGTATGTGCGAGTGTGACTGTGTTAATGGTGAATGTGTGAAAAAAACAACACTATGCAGTACCAGGAATAACACTGATGTTTCCATGGTATGCTAATTAACATTGGAAATGAAAACTTGAATTTCAGCCAATTTGATTTTTCTTCTCTGAGCCTCATGATCTAATCTTACTGGTGTCCGCCATGTGTCGTTACTGCAGTATTTTCAATAATTTGTGTTGTGTTGTGTGCAAATAATACACTGATAATTTAGCAGCATTTGCAAATATATAATTTTACTGGCAAAATAATGGGCAATTTATTTAAAGAGAGTATGAGTTGATGTATTGTCAAAACAAGCTCATTATCTTCATGTTATCTCATGTATGGTAACTAGTAGCATATTCTCTGTTAGTTCTCTATATTTAATGATTGACCTTTGAGGTATTGATTTGATTGTTTGCCAAGCATAATGCCATTTTTGCGATCTTAAATTCATTGCCTTTCATTGGTAGTTACATTTATAGATCTTTGGCGGCTCTGTGATGCAACATGAGCTGCTCATTTCATTCCTTTTTCTTCAGGCTTTTTGTTGCAAGAGTGACATCAGTCTCAGTGAATGTTCACAAAAAAGAAAAAAAGAAAGAAAAAGGACGCACTCGCACAGCTGGTGAATAAAATATGAAATTTGGAAATCTGAAGCTGATTTCCAACTGGGTCACTAACTCCATGCACAACTGAGCAAAGATAATTGGGCATTCATATTTCTTTTCTGAAATTAATCTGACAGGCCTTTCCTCGGGCTCACCACTAGAGGGTAAAAATCCTTTGCTCACTCAGCCTCCTATTTTACTTCTGATACTCACACACATGACCTACAAATCGGCAGCATCAGACAAAAGAGAGAGGGGGAAAAAAGAGAAGGATGGTGGGCTCCAGCCTTACTTTCACAAATATGCAATTACATTTTTCTTTTACGGTTTATATACAATAATACTGACACTGTATAATGTGTGTCAAGTGGATTTCCTATTCACAGTCCTTAAATGCATAAATGCAACACATCCCCACGCCCTGATGCCACCTGAGGGCGTGATCATATTTCTAAAATTAAGTTAAATTCACATGCTGGGTGCAATGGTAAGAGTCACGCGCAGACATTCATTCTGATGACTTCAGAGATTCCCTGAGCTCACTTGAGTTAAATATTTCACTAAATTGGATGGATAGCCAGCAAACGTGGTTCACACAATTATTTCCCCTCTAGCATGAATTGTAAAAAAGGAAATCCCTTCACATTTCCTCTCGCGTCACCACCAGGGCCCTGTTCTTCAAATATGGATAAAAGATTTATTCGAATAACGAAGTTGACAACTTGACATGAGTCAGGCTTTTCTTTTGGGTGCTTTGAAGCTGGTTTAAAACATTCATGTGGAACTGTGTCAGAGCAACAAGTCCTCACACCAGAACCTGTGAAATTGCAGCTCAGTGACGTTCAGCTTGATCACTACCAAGACATGTTAGAATGGATCTGAAACATGGGCTCGTTTTATCAGATGTCTCACTTTTTATAATATATTTTTGACAATCACAATATAATTTGCGAACTATATACTTCTCTACATCCCCCTTTTATCATATAAAGAGAGATTAATTTCCGTGTGTGTGTGTGTGTGTGAGTGGGTGTGTGTGTGTTTGTGCTTTTAGAACCATGGGGCTTGTGCGAGTGTGTGAAAGTGATGTGTGAATAGACAGTGTGTGGATTTTGTTGATTCGAAGTGCTGTCATTTCATTGTTTCATGCAGAATCCCCCAAAAAGCTGTGGCCTCTGACATCACGGTGCACACGGCGCTCCCAATGGCACCCAACGGGGGTCTAAATCTAATCTTTGAGGAAGGACACAGTGTCGGAGCAAAAACTGATTATGCACTGATTTCATTGTCCCACCCATCATGCTTTTTTTTTCCTCTCAGCGCAGGGGTCGGGAGTTTATACAGAGCTTAATGTGTTTTACGTAAAAAAAAAAAGCCCAATATCCCTCTTTTCTTTCTCCTCTGTGCAGTCTCCCCTTGACTCTCTGTAGCTGCTGATGCTTCATGCATCTTTAAAACATGAGAGGGTGGCTCCACATTCTCACGCCATCTATGACGAGGAGAGAGAAACCAGAGACGGATGAAGGAGAAACTGAGCCCACACCCCGTATAGGCACGCTCTGATACTGTATATTTCTATAGAACTTAATCACCCTTTGTTTGTCTTTTTATTTATTTATTTTCTGCGTCGTGAGTTATTTCCCACGACACAGAAATGTTGTGCAGCTCTCGGTGAATCTCATCAGGATAATTATTCGCACAGAGGCATCCGAGGCACGAGCATCTGCCTCTCCTTCTGTTGACCTCCTCCTGCATCCTCCTCTCCTCTCCTCTCCTCTCCAAACATGTTCTGCTTCTACACTCACGAGGAAGAGGAATTGGTGTGAGAGCGGAATATAGCAAAGATGAAATGTGGCTGGGAAAGAATGCAGATTTGCATAAACATTCAGAGAAAATACTGAGTTTGCAAGAACACAAAATATTCTAAAAACTCAACATTCGATAGGTCAAACCAAAGATGGTCTTCCTGTCTTTCTTGTGTACCTCCGATGTTCCCTGAGCATTAGAAAAGCATATACTCTCAGCCTGTGCAGTGAACTTTATCATCTGTGCATTAGTCAAACATCTGGCTGCAAGTCATAGTTGTATCATATTACCTATAATTACCTTGCGGTGAAACCCCCTCATATCCGACATTATATGTGTTTATGAAGTATGAAGCGATTTTGTTTTCTTTGATGATAAAACACATTGATATAGAAAAGAGTCTCTGCAAGAGATAAACAACCCAAGGAATAATTTTTTCATCTAGAGTGAAGACTGGCTTAAAAATGATGCTCACCTCATGCACAACTATGTATGCGCTTTTAATGCCATAATGCAATCATTGTTGCTGAAGAGGTGTGTGGACTCCTGTTACACGATCACAGTACTCTCCCTCGGAGCATACGGTGAACAGATGCTGACCTTTACTTATCACATTTGAGATGATAGATGTGTCTGTGTATGTAGGACCAACACATTACTGACCAGAGACACTGCCAGGAATCCAGGAATCATATTAACGGGTGAGGCGACTCCCCCTTTATGAAACCACAAACACACACACACTCTGGTGTAGGTGATCTGTCTACACTCTCAAGGAAACGGCAAACGATGTGGCATTGAAAACAGAGACGCTGCGGGTCAATCATCTGCGTCACTTAGTCCAATTTGGATCTTGGACATGATAGCGGCCATTGTGGTTCTGGGAATGTATGTTGATCTGTTGGTCTTTCCACCAAACTGAAATATCAACTAGTTGGATGAATTGGCATGACATTTTGAGCAGACATTCCGGGTCTCCAGACTATGAATCTTCATCTCTTTGGTGGTCCCCTGACCTTTTCTGCAGTGCAACCATAATGTTCCAATACATTGTTTAGAATGAAATACCTTGACATCTCAACCTACGCTGACGTTTAAGTCAAATAATATACATATACAACTACGCTCTCGTTTTTGTTCACTCCGCCAAACCCCTAACTCATCATAATTACTGTCCTCACCTTGCATAGTTGCAATATGTCCGTGTTACACCCATTTGCATCTGTTGGCACATTTCTCTGGCACATGTGCTATAAATAGCATCTGCAGTGAATTTGCTTCTCTGCTGTAGTGCTTTGAAATGACTGCAACATAGATAAACTGTGCATGGATGACTATTCATACATTAGTCAGTATAGAAGGAGACCATCATGTAGCTACACATTTCCAAAATCTAAAATGTAATGTTGCGTAGCTGGTCCAAATGTTAAGATGCCAGCCTGTACTCAAGGCAGTAACATATTTCTTTTGCTGTTAAATAAAAATATCTATCTATCCAACAATAATTGGTTGCACATCTGGATACGTGCAATTTTCAATATCACTGAAATATAGACAAAAGGCAGGAAATCCATGAAATGTAGTCAATGTAAGGCATAGACAATAAACAACAAAACATCTAATTATATACACATAATGTGAACTGTGAATTCTAAAATATACAGAATATGGGACATTTTCGCTCATGTGCGGAACAGCTTTACATTACACTGGGCGTGAAACGTGGGGGGATGGGAGCTGCTCTTCATAGCCACAGCAGGGGATATGCGTGATGCATATTCAGATTGCTAAGGAGCATACAGTATGGCGTACTGTACGCATAGAGGGGTTTTTCAAGGGCATGCACGGCATACGCACAGTCCAACACAAGAATATGTGGTGTTTTCTCTAATCGTGATGCCCTGAATGCATAATGTAGATATGAGTCACACAATATGAAACTGGAGCAATACACAATGTTGGATATGAAGGTCTGTGGACTGGTACAGTGCACAGAGGAGCTGTTTGATGGAAGAGAGAGGCACATATAAGACATCGCCCTGGTTCACACGTATTAATTAAACATCAGTGGCCAGCGGGGCGTCGTTCCGACTGCACTCAACTTACCGTAGATAAATTCCAGCTAAATTCTCTCCTTCGACAGGGCCCTCACGTCCAAAAATAGGGCTGTGTCGTTTAAACCTGACTGAATACGTTATTGCTTGATGAGTGTGTGTGTGCGTGTGTGTGCACTGGGTCTTTCCCCAGAGCGGTTCTGTTCTGTTCCTCTCCAAGGTGACGCCAGTTACCATGGCAGCCACATCAGCTCTGAATCTCCCCCTCTTCCTCTTCCTCCCTCTGTCTTGCCCTCTCTTTCGCGCTCCCTTCGTCTTTTTTCTCTGTTTCCCTCTCCCTCTCTTTTTCGCTCTGCGCAACGAGTCGCCTCCATCACACACACCATCATTTACATGGCACAGTTGGTCCCCGGCCAAGGCTCTATCCTCTCTGGCTGATAAATGCTGTGCATTAATTCACTCCTCACCAGAGTTTTGGCCTCTTTCTTTGAAGCAGTAGAGTTTTTCGGCTATTTTCTTCATTGATCTCCGTCGTCCCTCTTCCATCCGTCTTCTCTTTTCCATTACGTTTGAACAATATAATGACACAGCCCACAGTATGTCAGAATGAAGATAAAAAAGAAGGGAAGGGAGAGAGCCAGTAGAGTGGCGCGATGTAGAGGAGTGATTTCCATTCTCAGTAGAAATCAATATGTTGAGATCAAATGTTATGGGAAAACGTGTGTGTCTGTTATTACGTGTGTATGTGTGTTAACTTTAAGTGTGTGTATGTACATGTAGTTATACATGTGTCTTTGTACAGAATGCATGTGCATATGTTAATCTGCATCTATTCAATTGTGTGCATGTAGTTAAATGTCCTCATGCCTGTGCCCTTTGTGTGTAGGTTGAGATCAAATGTTATGGGAAAACGTGTGTGTCTGTTATTACGTGTGTGTGTGTGTTAACTTTAAGTGTGTGTATGTACATGTAGTTATACATGTGTCTTTGTACAGAATGCATGTGCATATGTTAATCTGCATCTATTCAATTGTGTGCATGTAGTTAAATGTCCTCATGCCTGTGCCCTTTGTGTGTAGGGAGTGAGTGAGCGTGTGTGTGTTTTTGTGTGTGCGTGTGTGAGTGTGCGCACGTGCCTAAAACTGAGAGCTAGAGGGTAATCAATACTGACTGTAAATGATGGCTATAATGGGACCATGCCTGTGGTGGGACATTGCAGTAGTGATATAGATGGAGTGTGTGTGTGTGCGCCTGTGTGTGTGTGTGTGTGTGTGTGTGTGTGCGCGTGTGTGTGTGTGTGTGTATTTGGAGTGGATGCAGTTCTGGTATTTGATCCTGAGTGTGTGACCTCCAGTGCGGGGCAAACAGAGGGTGTGGTTGGTGTGGGCAGACAGGGTCCCAGTCTCAGGCCAGGGTGTACGATAACACTAATTCAATTGAGCTGGCGAGCCCGGGCCATTGGGATTCACTGCCCGTGGGTAAGTGTGCGTGTGTGTGTGTGTGTGTGTGTGTGTGCATGTGTGTTTGTGTGTACGAGTGTGTGTTTTAGTCATTAGGCAACCTGATCCTCCCGGCTCTCTCCTCAGGTCTGAATGAATAAGTGATCAAGGTCTGTACTGTGTGGATGTGTATTTTTACTTTCAACCTGCTTCCTTTCCTTTGTCCTTTCCTCTTTCCTTCCTTTGTTCCTTTTTTTTTTATTCCATTGCCTTTATTCCTACCCATATTTTCTCCCCCCTCTTTGTTCTCCTTTTATACATTTTCATACATCCTTAAATGTATTCCTTTCCAATCATTCTTTTCTCTCAGTTGAAATTGGTCTGTTTTAGCCTTCCTTCTTTCGTATTAATAATTTTATACTTTTTAGATAGACCTACCAAGGTACCGAACGAAACATTTCTTTGTCCGTATTGGATGACTGCCTCTTTGCACACGATGATGGTTTTAATTTGTATTATGATCATATTAAAAAAGGGTGAATTAACCCAATGTTTTCTTAACTCTGTTGATCTCAGGTAGTTCCAGTAATTCTACAATGAAGATTTCTTTTTTATTTGACCCTTAAATTAGAGAACGCTGCATAAATGCAAGCTTTTTGTCTCCTCTTCCTCGCCGTTCCTCTCCCCCTCGGTGCCATGCCTCTCTCCCCCTCTCTGCTGAGCAGGTCCTTGGCAGCCGATCGTCCTCTGCGGGCCAAGCACACACAAATGGCAGCCTCCCTTGCTGGACGTGGCCTGATCACGCACCCGTGAGGGAGCAGAGGCGCACACAGTACTGCGACTGCACTTATCTCTCATCCGAGCCATCGCGCATGATCCATGTGGATGGCAGATTTATGACCACACACGGGCAGGAAATACGCTATATGGACACACAAACGCACTCCTCTATGCAGCCCTGTGGCTTCATATTAGCCTAATCCTCGGTTTAATATGACTGCAGTGCTGAGCTTGGCCTGTTCTCCCAACGGAGATACTGCCATGGCCTGGTTTTACCAGGACAGTCAATTTGCCCACACACACACACACACACACACACTCTGGGTGGGATCAGGCTATATTCGTGCCAACTAGTTCCCAGATAGGGTGCTCATGGTGATAATGTAATGAGTGGAGACCAATATGTTCTCGTGTTCTTTCTGCCTCCCTGTTTTTGTTTCTGCCTCCGCGAGTGTCAGGATCTCCCTTTTTCTTTTTTTTTTTCTCCTCGGAGCAACTGACAATCTCCCACTGTGACCACTTATGTGTCTTCCTCCAATGTGATTGTCTGTCTGACATAAATATCAAGAAAATCTAATCCTACTGCGGCGCAACACGTCAAAAGCATTATGACAGACGTCACTTTAAGTGTGCCATGTACAGTTTTTTGCTTTCACGAGCCCAGAGTTGGAATAATGATCCGGCTTAAAAAGCCTGTCAACTCTGGTGATAAATACGAGTGCATGTCACTGCTTTAGGCCCAGTTTCGAAGCAAAAGATTTGTTTTGAAGCACGGTGAATTTTACACAGACATCAACCCAGTCTCACATGCATTTGTGGAATAGTCACAAAATGGAATCAATGGTTTCCTGTCCACTGGGTTGCACATACACAGTATACTCTTGCTCAACTTGCTCAAATTAACAATTTTCCCAGTTTCTCTTCGTTAGTATCATTCTTAGGTGAACGTTACTTTTAATGTTAATATAACCCACCCATTTTGAAGGAGGGCATTTTCTTCTCCATTCACTGCGAGAACAGAAAAGACCTGGTGCTTATTTCCAAGTCATGGCTACACAATATTTTGATACAGCTTTAATGAAATGACTTGTGAAACAAACCTATCTGGTTCTAGCACTAAATTCAATAATACATTAGCAATTTCTTTTGTTGGCGACCTAGTGATCGACGAGACACAACATCCACACTGGTCCACATCGGTGGGCTCCGCCTCATCCTCAATTCATCCTTTGCTCAGTATTCCTAATAAACATGTATTTATGGGAGCATCGGAGGTGTGCACATGGGACACTTTGAATACACAAATGAGGATGTGAGGAAATAGAATTTGCATGATAATTGCATCGGCCGCTCGCGTTCCCTTTACAGCCGTGCGCGGCGTTCACCGGAGCTGATGGCTCTCCCGCGCCGGCTACCATGTTGTCTCGGAGCCACCAGACTGCTGCCGTGAAAAAAATCCAAAACACTGAGGGTTGGCAGCATTATTTGGTTGTACTTCAAATGCATACCACATCTGACCACTGAATTCCTGTTTTCCCTCGCTCAGTGGTCCGCATTGTGCGCCCTGTACCTCGGGCGATGCATATTTGTGCTCTGGCTTGATGAAATGATGAAAGAGCCTTTCACTCAATGGAGATCATCTTTCTGGTGTTCAGCTGTGCCACTACCTGTGTATTATGATTCGGAAGGTATTAACATTTTTTTTTTTTTTTTTTTCAATTCTTTTTTGGCATCTTCTGATTGTTTGTTTGTCTGTGTTCTTTAAAAAAAAAAGGGCTGTCGCACAGGCCTCTGCCTTTGTATCTTCACTTTTAATTTCAATTTTCTAAAATAGTAAAAATAACACAATGTTCTTTTGCTGTGTGCAGCCTCCCTGCCCTGTGAGCATAATTTATTTCCGAGAAAAGGAAAAAAACAACAACATTACATCAATGTAGTAAGTAATAGACTTTAGTCTGTCACAGAAGAAAACAGCTTTTCCCCATTTATGATTTCTGGTATCCCACCTGCCTCTCATGGGTGCTATTGTGTGTCTCCCACAGAGGAATCAATTAATTTCCCCTTAATTGTTTCAATGAGCTAATTATCCCATTGCATTAGCCATCTGAAGTTTTACTGTACTGGTTACACATGATATCTAGATTGCACGTCCTGGACTGTTTAATATTAAAACCAATGAATATTTACTGCATCTCGCACTCAATTTTCAAAGTGCTTTTTCGCCTACTCTTTAATTGAGCTATTCTTCATCGCAAGTGCTGTGCCACAATGGCCTTGTGCTGATCTCTCCCAGTGTTTCATTACTTGAGGTCAATGGAGCTTGAGTGACAAACGTGGACCCGACAATTATTTGTCAGCTGTATTTATAATTAACGTATTAAATAAAAAAATAGCTTACTCTATAATCACAACTGCAGAATTGAGTTCAACCTCTTAACTTGTCAACTTTGGCATTCAAATTATTAGGCACCCGGTGTCGTTACGGTTGGCCCATTGTCACATCATTGTGCTGCATTAAAAATAGCTGCGAGCACACAGAAAAAAAACCCACACTGACCTTTCGCCCAACAATTTCTGTATCGTGTTCCCTCTGTTTCTCTTCTCTCTCTCCCCCTCACTTTGTTACACTTGCTCCATAAATCTGCCTGATGTGGCTTACACAAGGAATCAGATGATTGCTTTCCAACTAATACCATAGACATTTCATGCTCAAGTACGAAAAGGGATTTAAGGACAGAAATCTAATCTACTGTAGTGTGCAGTGATGAAATTTTAGAGTAATATCTTGGGAAACCTCAATAGAGAGCCAGTCCAAGATATGAGGCAGCATTTTTAATCCTATTTTGTCCATTCCTGTCCTGTCCTGTCCTCTCCTCTCAGATTGCAGCTGCATGGCCGCACTAGCAGGTGTAATCTCAGGGTCGTGCATTTCTCATCCTCAGATCTCAGATCTGCCGCTTCTTCAGGAGCTATTTTTGGCTCACATGAACATGCAGCAGCAGCATGGCTGAGGAGAAGGGAGGGGGGGGGGGCGGGGGTGGTGGGAGCCTCGACAGGAGGAGGAGGAGGGGCGGGTTGAGAAGTGCAGGGTACGCCTTCCTGAGAAAGCACACCGCCGTCCGTGTTGGATTTTGGGTCGTGCAGCCCTGCACTGTTGCAATATGAGTTGGTGGACGGTGAAGTTTGCCTGGATTTTTTGCTCGGGCCACCCACCAGATTACATAACGTGATTCGAGCTGAAAGAGCTCGGGCCGTGGCGAGTCTCGAACGCGGCAGTCCAAACAGGGTCAGACAACATTCCTCTGCACCACCAGCAGGACTGTCTACTGCCTAGCAGGCCGCATTATCTTCACAGCTTCAGCCAGCCATGCATGCGCCTTGCACGGGGAACAGCACCATCAGCACTTTGCCTCCGCTCGTGTTGTCATGGTGGTGGTGGTGGGGAGGTTGACTGTGGGTCGGCATGTTAACTAAACACCCCCCCCCGCCAACCCTATCTCTCTCTTTCCGCTCCATCTTTGCCCGCACTCCTCTGCTGAGATTGTTTGTGTCCAGCCAGCAGTCCTGAGAGCGAAGAGCTTCATCAGCTGAATTACTGGAAGTTAGCTGTCTCAGTCGATTAGGCCCCGCTGGACGGGACACATGGCTGAGGCTGGAGCGCCGCGCCTCTCCTCCGCTGCCATCTTTGTGTCCTTCATTTAGCCTCCTCTCCTCTAGCACTTATTCCCCTTCCTACCACCCCCCCCCCCTCCAACGCACACACCCAGACACGTGCACGAACTTACACACAAACACACGCACACATTGGTAAGCTATTAATCCACACACACGTGCAGCAAATGACATTATCCATACAGAGCATACGTCAGCCTTTACTTGCTCCTCCTGCTCTGTGAGACACTTGTATCGAAGGCAAGTCCCCACAGGTGAGTTTCAGTTCACTTATAAAAAACAGGCTATAGCCAAGAAAGGAGGGGGGGGGCTGGGGAAGAGGGGAAGGAAAGGGCAGTGGGCAAAAAGACCCTGAGGTCCTGAGATAAGCAATGATCCCCCGTCCATTCATTCTTTATATCCTCAAAAAGTGCTTGAAAGGATGCTCACAAGGGCTGTGTCAATGTGTGTGTGTGTGTGTGTGTCATATTACACGGCACGCACACACGCACATCCTGTCATGTGCCTGATCCTGCAGTCTATACACTAACTGTGTGCTGCCTCCTGACTTTGTCCCCATATATGCATTTCCCTGACACAGTCATTAATGTAAACAGCTATGGAGGTGCTTTGAATAGCAGCTTACTTATTTGTCATTATATCAAGCAAACAACATTGTGCAGGTGGGAGGTACAGACTCACCTACATTTTCCGCAGTATGCAATGCATCAAAGCTATATGACCTTTTATCAATGCAAAATGATGGGACGTGGGAGGTGGAAGGGTTTGTGAGATTAACTCCAACACTCAGCAAGGACACATGAATTATTATGTGACTGTATAAATTGTAGAGCATTGACATTTGGTGATCAGCATTGATCTCAGCCATAATGGAGAATATATACACTCACCATTTTAGCTGCTTGTATAACATATTCCTTCATAAAGGTTATAATATTTTTATTTCATTTGTTTTGGAGCATTGAACATACGGAGTCATATTACACGGCACGCACACACGCACATCCTGTCATGTGCCTGATCCTGCAGTCTATAGACTAACTGTGTGCTGCCTCCTGACTTTGTCCCCATATATGCATTTCCCTGACACAGTCATTAATGTAAACAGCTATGGAGGTGCTTACTTATTTGTCATTTTATCAAGCAAACAACATTGTGCAGGTGGGAGGTACAGACTCACCTACATTTTCCGCAGTATGCAATACATCAAAGCTATATGACCTTTTATCAATGCAAAATGATGGGACGTGGGAGGTGGAAGGGTTTGTGAGATTAACTCCAACACTCAGCAAGGACACATGAATTATTATGTGACTGTATAAATTGTAGAGCATTGACATTTGGTGATCAGCATTGATCTCAGCCATAATGGAGAATATATACACTCACCATTTTAGCTGCTTGTATAACATATTCCTTCATAAAGGTTATAATATTTTTATTTCATTTGTTTTGGAGCATTGAACATACGGAATGGAATGAAATGGGATTTTAATCGCTCAATATTTCGGTTAAAGCCGTATTAAAAAATATATAGGTTTCTAACCGTCGGCTATTGAATAATTTCTGCAGCTTGACGTCACAGGAGTGTCTATAGATAAAGTGACACACAATCATTACAATCAGTGCCTGTGTGCTCCATGTTATCCCTGATCTTACTGATGCCCTATATCCCTCAAAGATACACATTTTAGCCCCCCCCCCCAATTTGTCATGTTGATTGTACCCTGGCAATCACTTTACAACACAATATTTTAAAGCCATTTAACAATGAGTTGGCATTGCTTAATATAGCAGTTTCCAATGTCCCCGTGCAGGTGATGACAGTATTATTTTCTTTTCTACAATGCTTTGCATTTTCAGCCTGTTTGTCTTTACAATTTGCCATAATGCCTCCGTCCATGCGTTTGTAAGACGGCTGTGAGATTCCTCCTCACACCTGGCTGGCGGAGTGGAGATAAATATACACTTTTGGAGTCTTGGCCTGTTAAGGATGACGATAATTAGCTTGTCAAATAGTGTTTGCAGATGGTCATTTGGCTTGTTTCCAAGACGACGCTGTAATTCCCGTGTCAACATATTAACACGGCAGAGAGCGAAGGATGTTTGTTTGGCAAAGATGACTTTGACATGAGCGCTTCGCAGAGAAGTGAAAGCATGTCATGTGATCAGTGTCACATGAACGTTTCTGGCCTGCAGAGTAGATTATGTCTGTGTGTATTCACGTGTGTGTGTCTGTGTTTATGTGTGTGTGGCTGTGCACAGTCAAACTTTAACCCGTGGGTGTTTAGTGTTCCCATTACTCTGTATCCGTCGTGTGACACTACTGAATATATGTCTAAGTCATATGTGTGTATCAGCTGTTGAGATATTTTGTGTCATGAAACCTGTGGTAAAGCAGATGTGCCAGAGCGAGAGAGAGAGAGAAAGAGAGAGAGATATATCACATGGATAAGGTCACATGGGATCGCCATGTGCTGCTGCTTGAGGCCTGATGAATTGGCGTCACACAACAATCCTCTCACTGTGTGTGTTAGTGTGTGTGTGCCAGTGTGTGATTAAGCTGATAAAAAACAATAAGTGTGATTCAGTGTGTCTTGTTTATGTGACTGGTATTTTTGCTTTTGTTTGTCTGCCAGTGAGAATTGTGCCTCATGTTTGATCTTATCTTAGGGACTATTATATTATTTTCAAAAAGCAGACACAACCCATCTGTAGACCTATTTCATGGACTGGGTTTCTTAAAATGTTGAAATAAAGTCTGTGTCAGAGCAATTTTAGGTTCCAGAGAGACTTTGTCACTGTCCCCGACAAATAAATTCTAGGTGCATCAAATTGTTGGATGTCACCCATGGAAAAAAAAAATATGCCAGTTGTTTCAGCAATTTCTCAATTACAAAAAAATATGTGTACGATCAAGTGACACAAAACCTTCAAGTAGTCATTGAAATGATGACTCACGTCTGTCGTGAGCAAGAAGGCAGTGTGATGTTAGTTTGGAGCCACAATGTTCACGGAACGAGGAAGGAAGAACAAAACTGAAACATAGGAAATGGCTGCGCATTCTGCGTTATCTAACCACAGCTTGGTGGTACAATTAGCATGCTTTCTGCTCTCTGTGGCGTTTTAGCAAATTTATCTCTCAACCACTGCAACTGAAAGTGAACGGTCACGAGGTAAATTTGCATTTGGCCCTTTCACATGCAACATGAATAATTACTGCTGTGTTTCATTATAAGAAACAAAGCTCACTGTCGACACCGTTTTCTCATACACTCTCAAACTCCAGTCAGAAGGGAGTCAAATACAGTTTAAGTTTGTTTATCCATGTTAAAGAAACTTGTACAATATTATTTGTTTTAGTGTAGTGAAAGTAGAGACTATTACCTCTATCAAAAAAAGGTAACGTTTGAACTGACACTCACTGAATTTCTTCCATCAATGTATTGTTTTTGCTTTATATTTAGCATTAAAATGATGATTCAATTTGAAGCAGAGCAGTGCATTGTGGGAACAAAATCAGTGAAGTGTTTTTGAATATTGAAATGACCA
Source organism: Colistium nudipinnis (assembly GCA_016785305.1). Classification (NCBI taxonomy): domain Eukaryota; kingdom Metazoa; phylum Chordata; class Actinopteri; order Pleuronectiformes; family Rhombosoleidae; genus Colistium; species Colistium nudipinnis. The sequence goes on from JAFBJU010000458.1 coordinate 585,522, forward strand.
GTCTTTACCAGCCTGGAACCATCATCCCATTTACTGCCTGCTGCGATATTTTCTCTCTTCAGCTGTTCCGATCCATAATCCCACAGCTCACACGGATATAATCTGTGTCATGTGTAATCACTTTGGTTATATAGTGTTTATTTATTTATTTCTGAAAATAAACGTTTCTCCTTGACAACTAGTGTAACAGTTGCTGTGTCGTTGCCAGATTTAAAACCAATCAGTGCCACGGCGGCTATGTAGATACATATGTGTGTGTGTGTGTGTCTGTTGTGTGCGTTTTCATGCCTTTGTAGTTTCCCCTCAGCTGCTCTGTGGTGTCCTAATGGTGCAGGAATAACAACAGGAGATCATAAACAGCAGCTGTGCCTGGTCATACCACACAGTGCTCTCTACCATCAAGGTGAGCTCGTGATACTCTCTCTCCTAAGATGACAGAGTCCAGCAGGAACAGGGACAAAAAAAAAAGTGATGAAAGCCACAGCAGAGTGTGTTTCATGTTTGCAGTTTTACAGATATTGTATTGAATTTATGGCCAAGCGGGTGTGGCAGAGCTCCATGTCTGTGGGCCAGTGTTCCCCTTCAGACTGAAATACGTCCCTACATATTTGATGGATTGCCAGGAAAGTTGTTTCAGACAGTTGAGGCTCCCTTGGGATTGATCCAGATAACTTTTCCTGTGACACCAGTGAGGTTGCCATTTTTCGTTTGCGAGTGAATCTCCACAGCTGTGGGGGAGTTCTGCCTTTAATGTGCTTTGTGATGTTTCGTATGAGGCTGTTGGTTGGATTATGCTTAGAGGAATGCTTTATTCAATGCAAAAAGCTGGAAGTGTGGTTGAGGTGGATGCAAGAGACACAAAAGGCATCAAAGTGTTCAGCCGTACCACCATTTCTCCTGCCCTTCAGCCATGTGTTACATAGAAATGGACTTTCAACTGCAAGATTGTGTATTTTCACAGAAAACAGATATATGACCTGGAAAATAATTACTTGCAAAATACTTTACTGGTGACATCCAATAGCTTTATTTGAGTGTTCTCGACACAGACAATGGTTCTGTATACAAGCTTGCCAGTGGTTGCTTGGCAACAAAGCGTTGGACTATAACATCTTGCACAAATTACCTGTTGGATTGTTTCTCATGGCAGGAGAGACTAAATGTCTAACTCTTTAATAACTGGACACTCCGATACGCTATTGTAGCTCATTGATGACACTGGAACTGAAACAATTCCCAACTAAATCTAGTGTGTGGAACATTTGTCAGTGTATTGTCCCAAGCGCACATAAACTGCATAAGGATTGTACTTTTTTTTTATTCTAGTATATCTTTTAAAACTGGCAAATGTCTTCACACATCCCAAAGGAGAATTCAGAAGACATGATGAAAACTAGCTGTATCACCCTTCTGGTACTGGCAAAAAAACTGCTGGCATGGGCAACAAAAATGTGTTGCAGTATTTGTTTTCATCAAAGCATATTTTAATTTAATAAGCCTGGCTGGAAAAGGCAATCACTAAGAAATCCTAAGAGGAAGAAAAAAAATTGCGATAGTGGTCTGAATCTGATTAAAAGAGGAGGATGAGGGTTTGGAAGAGATGATGGAAAACAAAAAAAAAGAGAGAGAGAGAAAGAGATAGAGAGAGAAGAAGAGATGGAGAGGATCCTGCTGATAGGGTGGGATTAAATGTCCAAACCAGGCTGTCATCATCAACACAGCAGTGGACATGCAGCATTAACATTGGTTGCTATGACGACGGTAACCAGAGATACCAGCGTTGGTGTTCAATCACATGAGGTCACCCATTGTCCTGGGGAATCAGATCACCCGCTACAGTCGGCCCTCTGTGAAGTGGGACATTAATACATCCGCATCCAGCCCACAGTCTCTAAACCAGGGGTGTCCAAAATGCGGCCCGCGGGCCAACTGCGTGCACCCCCCCGCCAACAGATCGCCCCGTGTTCGCAGGAATTGTGCATCGAACCCGTGACTGAATGGGAGTCAGACCCACTTGCAGATTTAGGTTGAAAATAACATGCCTGCTCCACTTCCTTGTTCCCAAAATGCATTAGGTTAACAAAAGTCCAAGCAATTCTATTTCTTCATACCTGGAAAAGCGCAACCACCTCTGCTGTTATTTGGCTATGTGGACTCCAGCAGAATTTTCATGATGCAACTCGGGATAGTAGTCTACAAGGATGCAGCAGAGGCTTGTTCTAGGGAATCATTTATATACATTATTCAGTTACACTGTCCACATGCAGTATATATATATGGTGACCTATAATTCCCCTGAGATGTCAGTGCTGTTGTTAACGGGGTTAACGACATGACAGAACCACTGCAAGGTGAGATTAGCAAACTCGGGCGTAACGCCACCAGGGAGAGTGTTAACTGAATCCACCGCAGCCTTTGTACGCTTTTTTTTTTTTTTTTTGAGCTCACAGGGAAATGAAAGGAGGCTTTATACTACACTATTAGGACAAAGAAGAAGAAAGACCATTATAGGCTGATTGTGACAAAGGAGTGTGTCAGGCAGCACAGTGTCCTCTCAGATATCAGCGCGGGGTTAAGTACAGGTGTCACTAACAATGTGTATTTCATGGAACCAGGTTATTAAAGACACCAGGGTCAGAACAAGCAACCGCAAAGAAAAATGCTACCTACCCTTTTTTTTCCGACTACGTGACAGAATATAGGGGATTTAGTGTTTATTTTTTTGCTTTTTTTATTTACCCACTCTCTTACCAAAGCAAAGGGGGTTTGATATAAAGTGTGCTTTCAGTGAAAAAAAGAAAAAGAAAAGAGGAGCTTACTTATTTGTGTAGCAGTTTTGCATTGTGAATGGAAGTCAGCTTCAGGGCTTCTGGTTGGTATTTTTTCGAAATGTTCAGTTCTTATGCTAAATTCTGCCAAACAAGCTCTGACTCCAGTGCTGCAGCTACTTAAATTTGCAATAACTGGGAGCAGAAGAAACAGTCAACAGCATTACCATTATTCATTTGGAGTCCTCTTTCCGGCCACCTGGTGATTTTGAGTCCAATATTCACCCTCCTCTCCTTCTGTTCTCTGGCCTGCATCAACTCCTGATGAAAATGCCTGCACCCTTAGCTGCTAAATGCCCCACTACATTTGTTTAGAATGTAGTGCATTCTAGCAACAATTAAAAAATTGTAGTTGAGAGTTTTTAATTTGTCATTTTTTACTGTGAAGGGTACAAGCATATCCTAAAAAAAGAACGAGGTAAACACAAATGTACATTCTCCCCTTCTCTTCATCCATTACCAGATGTGACCTATCACATGCCCAATCTGTCTAATGCACTTCATACCCCCCCCCCCCCCCCCCCTTCATACCCCCCCATGCCCCCCCCATACTATCTACTGTAGCTCAGCTCTAATACAATCGGCCTCTTAAGGTCTGATCTGATGCTGTACTGTGATAGTGAGCCATTGACATTGTACTTGGAGATTTGAGGACACCACCTGCCTGATGTTGTGCATCGTAGCAGTCTTTCATATTTTACAAGTTTTCCACCTAAATGGTGTTTTTTTTTAACTGTGGAGCTGACTTCATTATTTATTTATGCTCTAAACTCAACCCCAGATTAGGACTGACCTACTTATCTTTTTTTTCTGGATACCAAAGCTAGGCGTTCGCCTTCAGTATCTTCCCTGCTGCTCCTCCCTCCATCCCTCAGCTCTCTCTCCTCTCCTCTATCCTCCCTTCTTCCGCCTCGCAGGCTCTCGCACGATGTCTTCTGTTGCTATGCTGAGGCTGTGGGTGCGAAATTGAGAGGACCGCGTATCCAAGACCACCACGGATGACAGGAAAGGGGGAAGGCCAGGAGAATAGCGATGTGGCAGAAGAGCAGGAGGTGCAACACAATAGCACAAGTCTGAGACACGCAGGAGGCGGGGCGGAAGTGACAGCAAGAGGAGGAAAAGGAGACGGGTTATGTGAAAGAGGCGAGTCTGTTTTGGTGAAGGCTAAAACCAACAACTGAAGTTTACCTCTCAATGGAGGAACGTGAGTGAGTAATGCTCTCCACTCCCTCCACAACTGCTGACAAGGTGCCCTTGAGCAAAGCACTTAACCGTGTCGAGTGTTGTGCGTGCAGCCTCTAAGGTGAATGAGCGTGACACTGAATAATATTCTAGGATGAGTTTATGCAAAAAAGATCATTGCACCATTATTCTGTGTTGGATACAGCTAAACTCAGCACACGGTGTTCATACAGGATTAGCGTAAAACAGGAGGAGGAGGAGGAGGGAGGAGGAGGAAAAGGAGTGTCACAGTGATGATTCATCAGTCTCATCAAGTTTGTGTATGTGGTCTGAGCGGCCTCAGCAATAAGCCATACGTCACTCCTTCAGGTTGCCATGGTAATCTCATTAACTTATTTTTGGCAATAAGAGGCATCGGGTCCCAAAAATAAAAAGAAGCTCAGAGAAAAGAGAGAGAGTTGCGATAGAGAAATGTGCATATGAGTGAAAGATATTAAATATGCGCGGCAGTCACATACACACCGCAGGGGAAGTGTGTGAAACTCAGTGTAAGCGAGGGTCTGAGAAAAACGGCGTCGGATGTTTTGCCTCAGTGACTTGCAAAATGGCCTCTGTGTTCAGGGTGACGGTGCATTTTCCCTTTTCAGAGAAGGGCTTCATGGAAATGAGGCTGGATACACTGAGAATGCAGCTCTCGCTGCTATCTGGGCCCTATCTTTCCCCTTTGTTTCCTGGCTAATATTCACACAGCCTGCGTATATATATTCTTTTTTTGTTTGTGTGTGTGTGTTTGTGTGTGCGTGCGTGCGTGCGTGCGTGCGTGTGTGCGCGCGGAATCTGTGGTGTGTGGCATTTCTGTCAGGTGCCTACGAGGGCCAAAAACCTCCTATGGGGCCTTTTTACCAAACACACATGCACACACACAGGTGCACGTGTGCACACACGCACAAAAACGGAAAATGGGTATGAACTGGAGTGGAACAGCAAGGTCACTGCTTTTTTTCTGGGTGCCATGACACCCTCCCGGGAAAATGATAAATGCAAAGAAAGGGAGAGAGAGAGGGGATGAGAGGTGGGATATTTCTTCATAAATGATGAGTTCTCCTTGACCCCAATTATAACAGTGGGATCAGGTGATTATCATTTTTCTGGGTGGAGGGAAAAAAAAGACAGAGAGAGTTAGACGTCTGCTCTGCTGTGAGGGTTGCAGCCACAAGAGGAATATTAATTGGCTAATAGCAACGAACACGGTGATTAAAAAGGGCCCACTAGACAATCAGTGTGGCCCACTGTCTATGAATCGCAGCAAATCTTATGTAAATATAAATATCAGAGTTAAGAGGTATTAAGTATATTCAACAGGCATACATGTATTGTGTGTTAGAAATTGCTGTAAGTCCTGCTGCTGGCTCTATAGAGGTTATATATCATTATGACCATATCATTGAATATGTTGGCATGATATTGATTGACACAGGAGTCTTATAATTGTTGCTCTGTAATTGGGGTTAGAGAAAAAAACATTGTGAATTTCAAATTTCAAAGGAATGCCATGGCAACCTGGCCCTTCATTTTAAAAAGTGCCTTGTGCTTCATCATGGTGGTTCTCCAGGGACTAATCTGACCCGATGATGGTGTGAGTGCCATCTGAAAGGTCAGGCAAGCACCAAAATCATTAAAAGTCATTGTTTGGGAACCACGACTGGTCAAGAGACTAAATTCAAGAAAGTGACCATTACTTTGAGTCCCATTGTGCTCATGACTGAATTCCACTGAATTTCAGAGAAATGTAATTATCATACTGTAACGGTGATTCACGCAGCACTTCCGCTCCTCCGTTACGCATTCTTCTTCTGAGGTGTAATAGCGAGTAAAAACTCCTTGAAACGCTCTAATGCGGTGAAGACTCCGCTGAGTGCACCGTTGATGGAGACGTTACAATACAATATGCGGACGTTATACAAACACACTCTCACCCCCCCCCCCCCCCCCCCCCCCCCCCCCCCCCAAACACACTCTCCCCCCCCCGCCCCCCCCCCCCATCCCCCTACATGCGTGCAGATAAACGGCGGCATTATGGCCTTTGCTCCCTCACAGATGACAGATCAGGCCTGTAGCTTTCTGGCTCTTATGCACTCGCTTCAGAGTTAAGCATGAACGAGTGCACGCTTTTGTGTCCCCCTCCACGTGTCCCTCATTCGCTCGGACATTAAATGGTGGGGAGTCGCTGAGTCAAGAGTTCAGTGGCAGCTTTAACAGCAGCGTCCGAGGTGTGATAAATTAATTGGCTTACAGCACAGCTGGTGACTCCTGGCGAAATAAATAGACAGAATGGCACATTTTATATATATATAAAAAATTCAAAAAGCATTCATACTCGGGGTCCTTTGCGCAATGTTTTTTATTTTTCCCATCTAAGAAAAAATGGCCATACAGGTGCAAATTGTGAATAGGATGACTCAGTGCCAGGACAGGCAGCTATTAGAGTCAGAATAATACAAAAGTCTACAGCCCTGATAGGTAGATAGATATAATATGCCGATGTTCGGTGGTTAATATTTAGCACGACTGCTTACAGTCCCTTATATTCACTAGTCTGAGAGTACTGCTGATGCTTGATTCATTTCAACACAAAAAGGGTTAATTCCAAAGTAAAAATTCTATTATAATTAGGATTTAAGAACTACTATATATAAATGTGGGGTCAGTCAGTGTACAGTTTGCGTCCCGCTTGTTTCAGTGAGGAGGCTGTTCTGTCTGGATGCTCCCAGTGATGTTGATTTGAGGCGAACATCACCTCACGTTCATGCACAACCTGTTCTTTTATGTTGAAATGTTTCAGCATCATTTCGTCATCCTCAAAGGAAAAGCAAAGGAGAACAAACATGGCTTTATAGTGCTAAAATAAATATCTAATTTATTTATGCATTTTTTTATTTACTGTGGCCAACTGTAAATGGTGGGTAATTGTCTCTGCTCCAACTAAGGATGACGCCTCCTGAGGAGAATATAAGAGCAAACCGGGATCCAGCTCCAGCTGGATATGCAAGTGCTTGTGTTGTGTTGCTCGCACTTGACTTTAGTAGCAGCTGTAATCTGTCGGCTGCCACAGCGCTTAAACATCTGAGCAATTACTGGATGAACTGCCATGACCTTTTGACTTGGTCCTCGGAGGATACATTTGAATGAATTTAGTGACTTGTGACTTTTCCTCAAGTGCCACCATTGACCTTTTTTACTCCCAAATGAAATGTTTCATCGACCAATTCAATTGATGGTCATTAAATTTGGTACACAAATTCATATTCAATTCAATAACTTTGATGATCACACGTCTTTTCCACGCAGAGCAAACTTCAGTTTGTCCAACATGACCAAATATCCAATTTACAAAGACCAAATAACATATGTTAGGCCCTATTGTTAGGATATCTTTATATTTATATATGTGGTTATATGCATCAAATATTATGGTGCCTTATAGTATGTTTGCAAACAGACATTAGCATTTAGCTCAGAGCAACACTGTGCCTGCAATACAGCAGATAGCATCGTGCAGATAGCAGGAGGTAAACATTTAACTGGTGCCATATATGTCACACACACACACACTGCATTAGACATTCATATGTATCAACCCAACAAACACATTTCCTGAATTGACACTGCAGTGGTTAAAGGTGATCAATTCATGCCTCTCTCTTCTCTCCTGTTGCATGTGAGTGTGTGCGTGTGTGTGTGTTGGTGGTGGTTAAGTGGCTGCCAACAACTTGGCATCGCCGCTGTTAGATCTCGCTGTGCATCTCAATGACTGCAGGCACACTGCAGAAGGAGAAAGGCACTGCCGACACTGGCACAGGATTCAGACCCATCACTGAGATTCTAGAGGTTAAAGTAAAGTGCGCGTGTGCGTGTGTGTCAAAGAGAGAGAGCGTAGTACAGAGCATTCGATGTTAGGAAAAAAAAAAGCAGACACACTGGCTCGAATCCAAGTGTAAAGATACCTGAGTCTGGTCTGTGTTGGCGGTCTGGATGTCCAGTATCATTATGGTTAATCATCTGTCTGATTACGGGTGCGATGACCCACACAGGTTATTATAGGCCCGTTTGTGACAGTAAGCAGCGAGGACAGCTGAGGTGTCTGTGATTTTCCGTGGCTGGGTGACCGAGTGAGCCCATGCATGTGTGAGCAGGCACTTTCTGTAGTTTAGGCATGACTTGCATATTTCCATGCTATGGCTGGGCTTGCTGTGCTCTTTTAATGTTTAATGCCTATATGCACATAGATCAAAATGTAAAACTTCCTCAAATCTAATTATACTTTATTTGATACTCTAAGACAATCAATTTACTACTAATAAAAGTTCCTAACTACACTATACAAGATTTTGGTGTAGAGGCACCCAATGTAAAAAGTGAAATTTACCCACAAAGCTAAAATATTTCCAAAATGTTGTCTCTTGCTGCATTTCAGAAACACCAACACAAACGTATGTCATCATTTTTTTTTTTCATATTTTCTGGTAAAATCTCTGCTGATCTTTTGCTGAACACATGTCATCGTGTGTCATCGCTTTAAGGCCTGTCCTGTGTTGCGTCAGGGCTGCTGTGCCACAATAATCAGGCATCGCTCCAGTACTGCAGATTTAACCTCAGAAGTGCATCACAATCCTGTGAAATCATAATTCGACAGACATTCTCAGAATGTCTCATCCCCATTGGTGCGTCTATGGCGCCCCATTCATCCCAACTGAAAGCTGCTCACCCAGGAAATAAATAAATAAATCCCCCTCATTGGTTCACTTCCTCGTTCGGGCTCTGCACATGCACAGCCGTGTCTTTTCTTCCCTGAACCCATAGAGTGACATTGAGCCCTTATTAGGCCCAGGAACATTTCAGAAGTAGGCTCATTAAACGTAAAAAAATCATAAAATAATATATTTTGATTTCCATTTATACAGAGGGGTGGGAACATATTTTCGGGATTGCAGGAAAGATCACTACCAAGGACAAAGTGGTGTCATATGTGCTCCACTGAAGAGCAAACATACACTATAATCTCATGATCAAAATCAGTGACTCAGACATGCCTACCTGGAATGATCCCGAAAGCGTGTGCCGTACTTGTTTTTCCAAGCAAATAAACATTGCTTCATGATTCAGTTGAATATAGAACAGAGGTGAAGAGAAGCTGACTACTGCATGGCTGTCATCACGGTGGCTGTGGTTGACTTGGCAACCGAATCTCTGTGGGGTTTGCCGGGATAGAAACAGGCTGATGATTATTTCTTTTTTTTTTTTTTTTTTTCAATTTGTCCATCTATTTGTTCACACGCATGTGTTATGTGTGTATGCTTATGTGTGTGTGTGTACCTGTTGGTACGAAACCTGTACATCACCCCAAGTTATGTTGGATTGAGTTTTTCATCTGTTAACAGACTTTGCTATATATTATCAGTATTATTTAGTTTCACTAAAAGCCTGAAGGACATTAGAGCATGACATTAATTTTAGTTCCTTCGCCGCCTCCTCCACCATCGTCACCTATCCTCCTCTTCCTCTTGCTTCCCTTTCTCCCCTGCCTGCTAATCGTCCTCAGCCCTGTCATGCTCCTCCTCCTCCTCCTCCTCCTCCTCCTCCTCCTCCTCCTCCTTTTTTTAATTCCCTTGCTCTCTCTCCCTTGACTCATCATCCTTGTCCTCCCCTCCTCTCTATCGCCCTTCTCCTTTTGTTTGAGATATGGGACCTCGGGGATTCAAGGCTGCAGTAAAGCAAGTCTGATGCCTTCAATATGTCCCGATGAAAGTCCTTGAGCACAATTTCAGCAATATAACACAGACTCACCTTTAGGACGAAGTACAGTGGAGCTTATTCGGTCGTTTTTTGTTTTTTTTTGCACAGAAATGTATTTGGTCAGTGCCGCGGAGTGACTGTACCCTCATGTGAGAAATGTGAGAGTTCGCCGCTGAGCTGGATGTTTCAGTGTGAATGTGTGTGTGTGTGTACGTGTGGGGGTGGTGAGGGTGGACCTCTCTCAGATGTCAGGGAGCGAGCATGTCGAGGCTGTGTCTGCGAGGTTGTAAATGTTTGATGGGGTTTGATCCCACCATCTGTCCACTATAGTGCTGGCTGAGAGAGCGAGTACTGAGAGAACTGAGAGACTGAACAGACACAGACAATGATGAAATGAAATCATATTATATTAGCATCGCATTGTGTAAACGGCATTATAAAGGACCTTATCTTTAAGTGTGTGATTACTGTGCATGCGATGCAAATTTCACAGAAGCTAAACCCAATGGTAGAACGTGCATATTTGCAGTCTGTATGTGAAGCCCTTTGTTAATCCACCGCATCAATAGATATGGATTAACTTGGGAGTAAAAAGGGGAGAGACACAAATGTAAATGTCCGACTTTATGTCACGATGAAATGTCATTGTCATGTGATACATTGAAAACCCTTTAGATGCTCCTAAACCTAAGCAAACCCGCATGATAACTTGCAAACAATACACAGGTACACTCAACCCTATGTTCACGGATAATTTTATTAGATTTTTGGTAAATGGTTCAAACCTCCAAGCAATCCCCCGGAACCCTGAACTAGTTGTTTAAAATCTCAGAAAGATATTTGTTTGAGCATTCGAGTGTTTCCTTTTAAACTTCAAAATACAGAGCCCGACCCTCTGGCCGAACCCAAGACCTCTTCCTCTGTTGGACATAGAGCTTAACCTCAGAGCTTTTAAATGTGCCAGTTGTTCAGATTGTGTCCTGTGTTACTATGGAAGTTAATCGTTCAAAAGATGTACATCAAAACCCAAACAGTTCTGGGGCTTCACAACCTCAAAATGTACCGGCTAACATACTCTCGAGTTGTTTCTTTCTCTCTCTTGTCGTGGAGTGTAGAGAAATACATTGAGCCATTGATCCATTGAATATTGACAAAGGTCAATATTCAGGGCTCAAGCAGAACCATTCAGATGCTTTGAGGTTGTGGGTTCCAAATAGTTTGTCATAGATATTTTGTCAATTCAGCAAATATGCTCGAATGCACAAAACGCTTTTTGTTATTTGCATGCAGGCAGAAAAGCTGTCCCGTTGCTCCCTTGACCCCAGAGGCCAGTGACAGGCTGAGCTCACAGCCAGTGCGATTTTAACAGATTGATCATCCATGTGTTATACTCCAATCAATGGCTCAAACTACCGATGGGCCAGATTGTGAACTCTTTCGACTGAGGTCAATAAACCCCACAGATCCTGGGGGGCCCTGAGGGTTTTGGATGGATGGAGGGGGTGGGGGGGGGAATCAATCTCTTTACCAAAGGCCCCGGCCTCACACCGCAAAGGTCACAAAGTCTTTCTGCTTGATAATAATGCTAACGCAGCTCGTACGGCAATCATCACCAGTCCAGACAACATCAAATAGGAATTAATGAAATCCAGCGAAACTCCTGTGAGCTCCAACGGCCTCTTCTCCATCTGTGACCCTCCTCTTACAGTGTAGCACCTCTGCAGATCAGTTTTGAAAACCTCTCACTATGATGAGATTGTCTTTAGCAAGCATTTTGACAGCAGAATAAAAAATTTGAATGCGTATCATGTTATGTGGCTAGGCCACAGAGCTGACTTTTTACTTCTGAGGAGAGCAAGTTAAGTCTACATCTAGATATATTTCGGATTCAAGTTTGGGAGAAACTTGAGTGAGGCGTCGGAACATTATCACGAGAGCGATAACCTCAGTTCGCTTTTGGCTTAAAAAGCTTCAAGGTCTAAAGGGACCACAACATCCTTCGCTGGAAGAGTAATTAACACAGAACAATCTGGCTCTCAGAATATAAAACTTTGACAAGCAAGAATAATTTCTTATTTCCAAGGCTCCCGACTCCCACTACTTAAGACATAAACGCTCTCTCGACATTTTTAGTGTGTGTGGCTACATCCCTTTTATGCTGATCTTATCTCATGCAGATCAAACCAACAGTTGTAATGTATGAATCTAAAGTCAGCAATCAGTTAACTTAACATATGCGTTATGCAAATCTACCTACTTGTACCTATGATCCTCACGAATTAACATATTACAGTTTTAATGTATCATCAACACTATCTAGAGACCAGGATAGACATAGATAAGACTTTTTTGTGCTTTTCGTACTACAATCAACGTTCTGTTCTATTTGGGTTGCAGCACAAGACACGAGGCAGATATCTTAAAATCAGGCTATGCAATACACTGCATGATTGTACTGTTTACTGAGAGGTGGGCCAAATACATATAGGCAACTTTGTGTGCATAAAACAAACCCCATGAATGTCCACATGTCATGACTTTGATATATCAAAGCAATGGCACTTTGGGTGGGTTTAACTGAAAACTTTCGTGGTTCTCAGTTGTAAAAACGAAGATCCGGTGGATTGTGGAGGAGCTGGAGGCTGTAACGAGTTTTTTGTGTGTCTGGAAACCCCCAACTGGACTGGGTAGCCACAGAGTGCACAACATTCACATGGTTTCACTGAGTTGGCCGGCCGACACACAACACAACACAGCGCATGGCAGGGTCCTCCGAGGTACAGCTGTGTCCACTGATAACACACACTCACAGCTCCACCTTAAATAAGAGTGACCTGGAAATGAAAGCCCAGTATTTTGTTGTATTATGTTGTCCCCCTGCCGACCACACACATGCCCACACAAACACAGGCACCCGCACACACACACTCACACACTGACACGAGTGACACGCAGGGCTTTGAGGAGGACTTTCCATTATTGATGAGGACTCATGCGCTGTACCTTTATTGGGGGATGGTGGTGGTGGCTCAGGTCTGCTTGACTCAGCATTCCTCTGTCCAATGCTCTTTTCTTTTAGCCTCGGTCAGCACTACAAGTGTGTATGTGTGCGTGCGTGTGTGTGTGTTTTTGTGTGTACCTTCACAGACACACAGGACAGAGAAAACAAGAGAAAGACAAACATGAACGATGAACCGCCCCACGCAGACTGACCTCACGAGAAACCAAACTGACAGGTCAGTGGACAGCAAACTGACGATCCTGTTCCGTTTCTATTTTTTATTATTATTAATTTATTACAGAGATTTAACTAACTAACTAACTCACTGAAATGTGTCTGAGGTTGTTTGTATGAGATGGAGATTTCTCCCCTGCTGCATTCAAGCAGTGATTACCATAAAACATCTTCGATCCTAAAATACAATTCACATCATAACACTTGGTGGGAAAATGACCCAGAGATTCGATTTGATCTTAGACTGGAACAGAACATAAAAAAACAACGAAAAAAACCAAACAGCTGAAGATAATCAGAGCACCACGTCCACCCAGCAGCTGTTGTCCTTGCTCTTTTCAGCCTGTCCCCCAGCCAGACTCATCAGCCATGGAGAGGTGCCCAGAAGGTAAATGAAACCACCCCTCCTTTAGACAAACAGTTCCCCAATTGATTCAACACCCATACACATCTGTGCACATTCTTTAATTACACACACTGACACACACATGGACACGTGGACACACACTTTGTGACCATTTGGCAAATCAATTGATTCCTATTGCTCTTGCATTTCATTTTCAAAAGGAAACATTAAGACCCAAATATATGAAAATGAGCAGAAGCAGGGTCACATTAAATATCACAAACAATGAATAAATAGTACAAATTTAACATTGCCATGACGCACAAGAATCGCTCATAATACAGGGAAAAATGAATTACATATATATTTTTTTCTACATCCATGACCCAGTTTTGACCACACAGAGGGATCATTAACAGTGTCCAATATTACTATAAAGACTTATGCCGTGATCAGATAGAGCTGGAAACTTGAATTCTGTAATACATGTACACTCACTTAACCACATCAACACACACACGCAAACGCACACATGCACACACACACACACACACACACTCACACACAACAGTCACATTACAGATCCCCAGCTGCTCTGTTGTAATTTATTATCCCTTCTGTACCCAGTGGAGTCATGAAATACGCCAGTCCTTTATGACATACACTCACACACACACTCGCTCTCACCCACACAAACACATACACAGCCAGTGTGTCTTTTTCAACACATTGTCATTGCAGTTTGCTATCCAGCACAGACCTATGAGGCTTCATTAGTATAGCTACCCCACAGAGAGCACAGCAGGGTAAAATACACTGGACAGACCAAGGATGCAAACAGTGTTATTAAACACCATGGAGAAGAGTTACACGTAATGTAGCGATAAGGAAATGGTTTTATGTTTTTTTGACGATGTTATTAATAATCATAAGTCAGTGAAACTGTGGTAGCATTATTTGTGACTGTGTGTAATCACTGTGCATGATAGTCATTACTTTTGCACCCATCTCTTGTAGATGTTTGCTGCTGCAGTCTCATCCTTCAATCCTCCTTGCAGAAATGTGCATCTTCAAATTCACCGTCGCCCCCCCTCCCCCACCGTCTACACAGAGGCCTTTTTTGTGTCCCGTAGCCCCACAGGAGCATGTCCACAACGTTTTGTTAGTGACATGTACACTCTCTGAATATTTCATGAAACCAACACAACTACACGCACAAAACATCCTGGGGCTTTGTTACATCTTTCAAAACTAAACTATGCCAAATCCAAACTCTACATCGTAACATACAATTGCTACACAAATGACATTACAGTCAGGTCAGACCATTGTATTTCACAGATGATACATTGGAAAGCATATATGTGTATAGATATAACACACTAACGCTTGGGTTTGTCAAATCACACGAGTAGGCTGCAGAATGTTCTTTGCATCACGTTGGCAGGCAACTGTTCAGTTGAAATTTGAACACATAGTCTATTAACATTGGAATTAAGAGCTTAGCATGTGCACATAAGCACAAAACTGCACAATTGCATGCACAAAACACACACACACATTCGCTCTGCGAGGAATTGAACCATAATTATGCCTAAGGTGGAGTCGATTAATTTTTTAATGGATTCAATGTTTTATTCATAGCACCTATCCAGTCTTGGATATGGCAGAGCACAAAAAAGAGTGCCAGAGAGAGAACACATGGTAAAACTGGCAATTAGTGATTTCATACAGTGGACAAAGTCCACATTTCAGCAGCGTTACACAGTAACATTTTAAACTGGAACTGTCAATAAAGATTTATAGATTTGATATTGTTGGCCACCCCCCCCACTTGTTTTTGTGCCGTGTTTTTGTGTTGCTCTGGACATTGGCAGTTTGATATCCAAACCACGTGTGTGAGACAGAGAGTGAAAGACAGAAGGAGGAGAGGGTGTTGTCTCCAGAGCAAGGCCAGTCAGACCGGTTATTCTGTCCTAGAAATCCATTTACAGAACCAGGCAGTCAGTCCAAGCATCCACCCCACTGAGAGATGAATACCCTGCCCTCCCTGCTTGTACAAAGCTGGGGCACATTTAGGAATTTCACAACTTCCTCCTGCTGATACTCACCCTCCAGTGATGGGTTACAACTTAAACTTTCAACACTTTTGCTCATTGAACGGAGCTGAGATTGGAAACATGAGGAAAGAAAAAGGAGGTCACAAGTAGGAATGAGAGAAATGTGTGATACAAATATGGGGCTAGAGCTGCTGTGCTGTATTAGGGTTGGGTTGGAAAAGCAAATAACACACAACATGTCATGAAACTGATGTGGATTTTATACACAAACTCATGGTATCATGTTGGGTGGCCACATTTAATTAATCTTTCCTTGAAATCATTTTGGGTAGGGACAAGTATTTTGTACTTCTCTTTTCTTTTTGAAATATTTGCCTTTAATTATATTCAACATCAAATCATAATTGTCAAAAAGAAATGACTCGTATTCATTTTTGAGCAATTTCACAGACAAATTCCATCTCAAGTGCGAGTGTTTGCACAGCTCACGCTCATTTGCAAACTGAATGTAAATGGTGTTACTACCAGGCAAATGTTTTTTAATCGGATTACTTAAATCACTTAATCACTACATAACCCTGCCAATACCTGCCATCCAGCGCTCATCCTCTGCACATCTTTTCTGTACACACAGGGACACTAGAGATTCCCTAATTTATCACTCTCCCCCAGCTGGACCTGAAGTGACAGATTTATTAGATAGCTATTCGCGGCTGCATGTTACTCTGCCAGTTGAGGGTCGGTGAGACTGACAAGAGTCAAAGCTGTTTGATGACCTCTGCGTGATAATGATCGGACAGGAGAGAAGGACACAGAGGAGGACAGAGAGGGAGATAAAGAGATGTGTGGGCGAGAGATAAAGTACGAAAGGACAGATGATCACACATGTGGCTGAGTAAAGCCGATACGGACACATCTCTTAGCTGGGCTAATTTGTGATTTACTAGAGAAGCTGGGAGGGGGTTGTAATTATCATGTGATAAATCCCGAGGTAAACTGTTGAATCAGCAACTGCTGCAGTGGAAGCTAATGAGAATCTGTCTCTGTCCACAGAGAGGTCACAACAAAGACACCTACCGGCACTAAACTCACTAAGGCCTTTGTTGACACAGACATGGACAGCTGCAGTCACCACAAACCTGGATATGTTCTTAACTTGCAGTCACTTGGAGTGGAGGATGCATGTGCACATATACACAAAGCCACACACATACTGCATGTAATAATATATATATTATAGGTGACCAAAATGAAGCAGCTATTTCCCTGTTACGTTTATGGTGTTGATATGTGATAAAACAGAATTGAATTATTGATAATGATATGATTTTAATCGCTGTTATGAATTGTATTATGTTGTAATGCATTACACAGAGGTGTCTCCATGACTAAGACTGGTAACATGATCATAAAGAAGGTTTACAAAATAGCACAATTTCAACATAACACAAGATGACTTAGAGTTACAACAGTTATAACCATCAAAACGGTCCGATTTACAGCAGAGCTGCAAATGTTGTAGCGTGATGCACCTGAATGAAGGTTCAATCACACAAAAAGAAAAAGGCTGAGACACAAAACAGCAATGCTCTAAAATACCACAGAAAAATAAGGAAGGTTTAATCCCACAATCTGAGGATCTGGAAGCAGTCTTCTGGTGTACAAGAGTAGTTTTGGATGTTCAAATCATTGCTCCTTTGTTTTATTTCTAGGTGTGCCTGTGTTTTAGGCAGATTATTCCCACTGGTGCACAGAGGCAGCAGCAGATCCCAGGGCACGGGTCATGGATGCTTTCATCCTCAGGCTCTGGCATCCTTTCGTGAGGATGGGAGGGCGGTGGGTGTCTCAGCTTTCTCACGACCTGATACCGGCAGCTTCGTGAAAGGACAACACCGTGCAGAGGAAGCTTTTTCCTTTTTTCTTTTTTCTTTTTTGATTGAACGATTCCGACCTCAGTGGGAAGTGCTCGCGGATGTCAGGGGGCGCGTTATTGGTGCGTGGATGTTAAATATGAGGAAGTAGGGCGAGGTTGCCGGCGCAGCGTCCAATCACATGTCGAGGTGTGGCTCTCCGGAGGCGTGGTCCAGATGGAGAGGGTGGCGCTAGAGGCGGAAGTGCATCTCGGCTGATCTCTCGCAGTTATTCGGCCACGGTCGGTTCCAGGAGAGAGGGGCAGCCAAGGAGCTCACAGGAATCGGCTGGCTCTGCGGGGAAAAGACACTTAACAAAAAGAAAGAAAAAAAATAAGATACTGAAATCCCAAGCGAACAATGAGCCCCATCGAGTCGTGCTTGTGAAAGAACCGCGGCCGTGTGTGTTGCCACGTTTAACAAAGCTCTTTGGTGATACGGTCCAGATCAGAGGCAGCGGGGAGAGAGAGCTGTGTCATTGAGCAGGCAGGACACGTCAGGAGAAGGCAGAGAGAGAGAGAGAAAAAAAGGAAAGCTGACCGACTGCACTGTACGAGTCAGATCGCCTGTGAAAAGCTTTCCCCTGCCGTGCTCATCCTCCCCAGGACACCGCCGTGCTCCCAGCCCGAGGGTAGGATCTCGTCAAAGGCATCGCCGAGGTCCGAGGTGGTGATCACAAGGTGAGAAATGATTTTTACTCGCCTCTAAGCAGCCGGTCCGGCTAGCTAGCATCCGTGCTAACGCTTCACAGCTAGCTAGCTAACGTTAGCGACAGAGGAAATTGCTAGCTGGCCATTTAAAAGCGTCTAGTTAATTTTAACCACCCGAATTTCGGCCTCAACATCACGTTTGAAGGTGTATTCATGAGAACATATGTGTGACATTACTCACACGTTATTGTATGAGCCGGGCGGCAGTTATATGTGCTACATTTTTAGAGGTTGGACTGGCAGCTGTCAAACAAGGTCGAGTGATCAGTTTTCATATCTTCCACAATGATTGACATTTTGGGGTACTGTGTAGTCGTCGACGTCATATTGTGGGTAATGACTTGTGTGTCTGTCGGTTTTGCGCGAGGAAAACGTCTCTCAAAGCGTGTGTGTGCGCGAGTGCGTGCGAGGGTGTACGTGTGGGTGTGTGTGCGGGCGTGCGTGCGTGCGAGAGTGTACGTGTGGTTGTGCGTGTTTGCGACAGTGAAAGTGTACGTGTGGTTTTGTGTGTGGTTGTGTGCGTGTGTGCGCGCGCACTAGAGAGTGTACGTTTGGTTCTGTGTGTGTGTGTAAGTGTTGGCGTGTGTGTGTGTGTGTGTGTGTGTGTCGTTAGCTGATCTGGTGGCTGCCAGCAGCTCAGCTGTAGACGAGCTGGCAACGTCACGGGGTTATAATTAGCTAAAGATGTGATGTTAGCTGGTTTGCTTTTGTCAACTGCCTGGAGTAATATGGTTAGATTGTTCAGTTACAAGAATGAGCTCATTAATGACAATACTGTGTGATTATCATATGTCTAGGAATTCTTTGGGGGAGTGAAACAGACCCAACAGGGATACACAATAGATAGTTTATGGCAATAGAAAATGTCTATTTGTCACTTATTTGCTTTTACATCCCTCGATCCTCAGGGACGAGAGGAGCAACTGCTAACTCGGTGCATGCCATCCCTCTGTGCTCCTCTCTCAATAGGTCCGAACCATCACGGGATAGCATTTGTGTGCGGGGGGAGAAAACAAATGGGGGATTACGGGTTTGGAGTCCTAGTTCAAAACAACAGTGGCAACAAGTCTGCATTCCCGGTCCGAATCCACCCGCATCTGCAGCCCCCACACCACCACCAAAATGTGTCGCAGAGCCCCGCTGCGTTCATAAACAGCACCACAGCTGCGGGGAATGGCACCACGGGAGGCTCTCCCTGGCTCTTCCCTGCCTCGGCCGGCCACGCCGGTGTGCAGGACGAAATCCTGGGGGGGCCCGAAAAGCCCAAAGCACAGCAGCAACAGGAAATGCAGGAAACGCAAGAAAAGCAGCAGCAGTTGTCCCCTGGGAGTCACCAGGAGGGCGGGATCATCTCAGAACTGGAAAAGGTGCGGTCGGAGGAGGCCAAGGTGGACAACGGCACATCCGACGGAACCAACGGGAAGGAGAAGCAGCTACGCCTGGAGTCTCCGGTGCTGACAGGCTTCGATTACCAGGAGACGTCCGGCCTGGGAGGAACCGGCCCGGTCCAGTCCAGCACGACCTCGTCGTCGCTCACCGGCTTCAACAACTGGTCGGCCGCCATCCCGCCGGCGCCGTCAACCATCATCAACGAGGACGTCAGCTTCTTCAACCCGGCCTCTGCCAACAATGGGCCCCTGCTGTTTCAGAACTTCTCGCACCACGTCAGTCCGGGGTTCGGTGGGAACTTCTCGCCCCAGATAGGGCCGGCAGCGGCCTTGTCCCAGCACCACCCGGCTCCCCCGCCCCACCCCCACTTCCAGCACCCCCACAACCAACACCAGCAGCATAGGCGCTCCCCGGCCTCGCCACACCCTCCGCCGCCCTTTCCGCACAGGAATCCGGCGTTCAGCCAGTTGCCACATTTGTCCAACAGCCTGAACAAGCCCCCGTCCCCCTGGGGCCCGGCCAGCTACCAGAGCCCCTCTCCCTCCCCTGGCTCCTCCACCTCCTGGAGTCCCGGCGGAGGCTACGGCAGCGGCGGCGGCTGGGGAGGCTCTCAGGGCAGAGATTATCGTCGAGGCCTCAACGGCGGGATGACCCCCATCAATTCCATCTCACCACTGAAGAAGACCTTCCCCAACAACCATGTGGCGTCCCAGAAGTACCCCCGAAACAGTCCTGCGGGCTTCAACCCCAAGTCGTGGGTGGACGACGGAGTCGGCCGCAGTGATAACATCTTCCCCTTTCAGGTGAGTTTGTCACCGAATGACCTCAATCTATTACTTGGCAATAATTCCTCTATACTCGTCCTATTTTTTCCTCTGTTCTTAAAGACCTAAGCTTTTTGTGTGATAATGCTTTATCTGCGAATAATTTCTTACAGCCGTGGCCGCTTTCGGCCCGAATTATTGAACATTAACGCTTCATTTATGTTGGCTGTTAATTTTATCACAGTATGCGGTATAACTGCTATTCTTAGAGCTGGGGGGTAGGGCATGGATTTACATGAAGCATTTGTTAGCTGGGGAAAGCAGTTGTTGGGCTGCGCACTTCCACAGCCCTATGTCCCTGATGATGACTAATGTGGCTCTGTCACTGCAGCGGCGTGTGCCACGTATACAAGGAGGAGCTGGGGGGTGGGGGGTTGTTGGAGGGCCGAGTGGGGGTGCGGGAGCAGAGGGGCATCAGCGATGGAGAGAAAGATGAGAAAATGGGAGAGGGTTAGAAAGGTGGGGGAAGTGAGGGGGGCTCTGAGGAGAACGATTGTGAAAATGGACGACCAGCGAGGACAGACTGAGATTTAGAGACAAAAGTAGATGAGAACGTGAACGAGGAGTCATCGTGAAGGGGTTTCTTCTTTTTTTGTGTGTTAAATATAACAACGAACAAGTAAATAACTGAGGTAGTAATAAGGTAGATTGATGGGCCGAGCTCCATTCCTTACTCCTTCCCTATGGTGGCTTCTCAATCCATTTAATTCTGTGAAATGGAGCCTAATGATTTTTCAGGATTACAGCTTTATTAATCACCTGGGTTGCAGCCGTCGTTGCGTAGCGCCTCGTTCTCAGAAATACCCGACTGTTCATACTTTCATTTTGACAGCTCGAGCCGCACACAACGAAGATGGCTCAAAACGGGCGTATTGTCACGTGCTGAATTTGCAGATAAAATTGATGGGAAGAGGTAAAGGTGCGTGGCGATGGATTCTTCTTATTGATCTCGCTCCTGATTAATTGTGTCAGAGGTTACAAGGAGGGTGGAGAGAGGAACCGTCCAGACCCGCTGACCTGATGAGAGGTTTCTTTTTCGTGCCGCAAGCATTCCCCGCCATCTTGTCTTCGGACAGTGTCCCTCTCCATCTACTGGATGAAATCCTTGTTTGCAATCGATTCTCAATGTCATCTTGGAAGGAGTGTTAAATTATCTGGCTGGTTACTTGCCTTTGTTGTTTAAGTTGTCTGTCAACAGCTGAACATCATTACTAATGGGCCGTCGAGCCCGCAGGTGATGGGCAGCTCCGTTTGCTGGCCATGCCCATTCCTTGGGCACCCATAATCTCCACATTCTTTTTCCTCAGCAATAAGCTCAAATCCTCCTAACAACCGAATTACCTCTGTAACCTATGTATGTAGATGGTGATGCTGGGTTTCACCTTCTGAGGTATTTGCTTATCATCACTCGCAATTAATCGCTCACAGCACACCACGGGCCAAACAGTCAAGGACTTTGCACTGACATGTCTTGACATGTCCTGACTATTTTTACTGCATAAGTAGCGTGGCCAACCTCTGAGCAGCAATGTAGATAAGAGCTTAATTGTTCTAGGTACTCGTGGGGTGAGTTTCATCTTAATCAATATTTTTGTCATTTTGTGCTTTCTGTCAACTTTGAAAAATAATATATGTAAACATATAAGTACATACACATAAAACATCTAGAATCTAAATATATGAACAAATCAGACTTATTTGTGAACAGTAAATGATGACAGATGCAAAATAAAAAGGGTTATAAATGGCTACTTGCACCTGACTCCGTTAATTTATGTGATTATACATCCATTCTAATTAGTGGTGGAGTTCCTTCCGTTACATCCCCATATCAGATTTAAGCTAAAGTGAGCTTTACCGTACAGCAGGATGTTGCTCTCCCTCATAGTTCAAATCAGATCAGCTCAAGTAGCATTGTCCTTCTGCCCTCTCCATGCTGCAAGGGCGGGTGGAGGATGGGCGGAGAATAAGAAGCCTCTCTCTGTTTGTGTGTACGACGTGTGTGTGTGTGTGTCTGTGTGGGACATTTTGAGTCTCGATTTATAAAAGAAAAAAAAAAAGCAGCAACAAATATTTATTTTAAGAAAGATGTGCACTAACACCATCACCATTCATCTAGTTCAACTTGAAAATGACAGGTGGTAATGGCACCAGCGTTTGGAAAGCCGGTGGCCAATTACCCCAGTGTGGAGTTCACACATTTGCGCACACAAATGCTTGTTCTCATGACTTTCTCTTATTTTTTTTTTGAATCCGTTCTCTCTGCCTGAATATCCATCCACTCAATAGAAAATGTAATGCAACTATTTTCCCCACATATCTTTTTCAGCCATTTTTCACTTCTTGTTTGACTTCTTAGAACGCAACGGCTGGGAAGTATTCACTACATATGTTTTTGGAAATTCGGGTTTGGTCCAACTAAGGTGTTATTTTCTGCTTGTGATAAGAGGGTCTGCTTGTAAAGAACAGATAAGCGTGTCAAAATGTAAACCCTCTATCATATGTTTTTCTTTCTCCTGAGCTGGTGATATCATCCATTCCCTGGAAGGCAAATTTAAAAATATGTCATGTTTCGGTGTAGCTGCGGTGCTGTCACCGTAGAAACTCCTTAAAATGACTGCATAAGCAATCAAGTGTTAGGTTTAACCACTGTAGTTCACCTTTCAAGAAATGTTTGCTGTTTTAGACTTGTATCACCTGGGCTTGTAGGTTAGGCTAAGGCATGAGAATTGCCACATCTGTTGGTCCAGTTCTTGTTGGCCATTTCCTTTTTACACCGTTGCTGAAGCCAGAATCATGAGGCCAACAGCTCTGATCTACCTGTGCACACAATGGTGTTTGTTGATGACTGACGACACATGTTGCCTCACACAAGGCGGCCCCTGGGTTTGGTAATTGAAATGCCATGGCTCCCTGTAACTCTGCAGGAAACACACCCCGTGAGGAACTGTTGTCACACTCTTCCAGTAGCCCGAGTCAACTGCCTCACAAAGTTTCAGCACAGACACAACAGTAGGTTCAGTGGCGTTTGCTTCAGTGTTCACACTGATGCAGACTGTAGTGTGTGTTTCTCAATCCCCTGAATTGAATGATTCAATCAATTGCATTGAATAAAGACACAAGTCTACAGAGACAAATGTCGGCACTTCTTTATTTTTTTTATTAAGATGTTTGTCAGTAGTTTTGGACACTCATTCAAACAGCAACATGTTGCTGGTCATAATGGTTAGACATTAAGGCAAAGGTCCCTCACTCTGCCTACTTACATGGGCATGTTCTTTTGCCTCTGTCCATGGCGCACCAATTTGTGTGTTAAACGAGCAAATGTATAGATGCGGTTTCAGAGCATTTCATTTAGCAGACACTTGGTACAAAATGGTGCCCGGCACCACGGTACAGGCGGTGTTGCGGTACTGTTGCCGTTGCTGCAGCGTCCATCGTCTTTGATGATAATTAGTTTTGGACCAGACATTTTTTAACGGCCTCGGCCGACTTTATATATTTAAAATCCGAGGCCTGCTGCTGGCTCAGCTGCACTGGTCTGCTGGATTTGGCCAGTGACATTGTGACAGTGCCATGTTGTCTCAGTAAGCAAACCCGGGTACTTGTGGGTAACAGCTACCTCCTCACTGCTGGTATTGCTTATGTACATTACAGACTTTGATTCATAAATACATGTTATTTAACTGTCTCTTCAGGTGTGTAGTGGAAACACGCCCCTCTGATCAGCTGCAACAGGTCATTAAATCCTCCTCTGTAGCGATCAGCGTCAGGGCCGTCACGGATTCTGTGGCATGCACGACATCGCTGGTGTTCTTCAAAAGCTGATTCAGTGAAACTTTCACATGATGGTAATTTGTCATGTGATTGAAGAGTGGAAAAGTTGTTGTTGAGCAACATTGGAAGCCACTGTTCCCATCAGCTGCTCGGCTGGTGGACACATGCACAGTTATTTGTCAGCCCAGGGGCATCAGCATTATCAATGTAGTTAATGCATAGATATTTTGTTTTGCATTTGTCTGTGTCCATCGCTTGGAGGAAATGGCCAGAATTAGATTGCCCCTAAATTTCAAATTCAATGCAACCTAAAATATAGTCTCTTGACTGGATTTAAATGTTGATTATCTTTTTCCACCAGATTGGCCCACTATTATTTAAATATTCCTTTACCAGTGTCTGATGATGTGAACCCAATGGACAGGTTGGTTTTGAAGCAAGAGACTCCATCCATGCCAGATCACCTTCCTTCTTTTCTACATGATGTGTACACCCATGTCTGCAAACAGACACTCAGGGCCATTAAGCTGCAGAAGCCGTGAGCTTTCAGCCATTACCTCTGGTCTTTGTGACAGTGCTGTTCAATGTGAGAAATGTTTTTCTCTTTTTTGTTTAAGACTAATGAGCGACCCTAGCTGCGCTGGAAAGAATATAACTCTGCTGCTCCTACGGCTTCGTTGTGCCCTCCTGACACCCATGGCGCTGTGTGTGTATGCGCGTGTGCACATTTCACGTGTGCATGATTCCTAATTAGTGCCTGGTTTATGCACTCTGCATGTGTCTTTGCAAAGGTGGAAGAAAAAGCAGACTCCAAATAGAAGTGTCATAATATATTTAGCCCTCCACATTGCCTCAAAAAAAGAAGCCTAACACAGTGCACATATTGCTGGAGCCCTGGCCTCCGTTTCTCCTGTTTCACCCCAAATGTACACACCATTCACCGTGCACCGGGTTGTTTTTTATCAGCTGGGGGTATTTAATGTCGTAGTATTCCTTTGAAACGCTTTGACCACAAAGAAGGGTTATCACCAGCATTAACTGCTCAACCTGCTTCCTTTTCCTGCCCTCTTTTCTTTTCTTCCTTGCACTTTGCCTCGCCTCGCCTCGCCAATCGCTTTCCTTCTCTCCATCGTCCCTGTCTCTTTCATCTGCCACTTTTCCTTTTCCCGTCTTGGCTTTGGGCGTCCTCTTCCACCCCCTTGTCTCCGGGAATGTGATTAGAAGCACAGAACTGCAGCGTACTGCATCCCTGCATCCTCCTGTCCTTTTACCCTGTTACCGTCTCCTCTCCGCCGCCCCCCTTCAAACTTCCATTTTTCATTAACAAGCAGCTGACACAGAAGATTAATGTTGGCGTTAATCACCTACAGCATGCTCTATTTAATCATTCTGTGCATCACTACATGTCATCGAAACCTGCTGGAGGTTATCCACTCTCTTTCATGGTGTTTAGATTACAATCTTTCTGAAGTAACCGAGTTCCAATTTATCTGATGGGTTTTCTATTTGCATTTTCACTTGAACACTTGAACTAATTTAGCTCGAAAACAACTACCTTGGGTTTCCCTGCAATGTGGATGGACATATTTTAGAATTATCTGGAATTTTATCTGCCAAATTCTCTATAAACTCTTTATCTTATAAGCACATGCTGCTTTGGGTTCATGAAATGTTTGATGCACTTTTACTTGCGTAATCCAGGCACATTAATATCAGCTCAGCACACATTTGTTGATTTTGGGTCACACATTAAAATATGGCAAAGCTCTTAGAGGCAGTTTGCCGTGCAGCGTAATGCAAATCAATCCATCCTACAGAATTGTTTTTTCACAGTTAAAAGTAGTTTGTCTCGCATTTTCTATCATTTGAATTTAAAACCACAATGCATTATGCCTTATTTTTATACTGCTTATCCAGGTACACTGCAGCTTGTAAAGTACGACATGTCAGGTTTTTACCTCTGACCTTGGGTTAGTGTGTGTGAGCTCTCACGGTGACAGTTACACAGTGACATGGACTAACTGGTGTGTCTGTGTGTACGTGTGCGTGTGTATTTGTACACGCCCTACAATCTGTCGGGGATGAGTATTTTGCTGGCCAGTTGTTGAGAGAGACAGAGAGTACACGAGTCTGATGATTAATCACTGTGTGCTTCTCTCCGGGCTAACGCTTCACAGCTGCAGAGCACCAGCCAAGGCTTCAAGCCCCTGATACACAGTCCATCTCAACCACACAATGAATTGGTATTCTGCTGAAACAAAATAATAGGATTACCCTGAAATACGACAGCGGGCCAATATACTGTAGAACTGTACCAGAGAAGGTGCTACATAAATTCTACAAATGCCGCAGATACAGCAAGTATCACAACCTGCTGCCGCTTATCTGTGTATATTTGCCTTGGATTATGTTATGTGTGTGTTTGTCTGTGCTGGGATATGCATGCTGTGGTGTGCACTCTCCACAACAACCTGTCCTCCGCCTTTTTTCCCCTCCGTCTCCCCCCATTTCTGAATGCCGGGCCTGTTTTGGCCCGGAGCAATAGCCTAAGTCCACATAAGATGCCGAGGCGGATATTAGAAAATAGTAGACGCAGTCTGGCCTATATCCCTGCGTTGATGTTTGTGTTTTTGAGGGAGATTGTTCACTGGGTGTGTTCTTCTACCGATGCCATCACTGTTTCACTATGTTCCTCTACTCAGATTTTTGGCAACAGGGGGAAAGTTTGGCTCTTTCACCAGCAAGTGCGCCAGACATCCAACCAAACTCTCAGTACGAGGAGGCAGCAATAGTAGCTGTTGGATTTTGGGAGGCCCTTGTGGACACCACAGATAGTAGATGTAAAAAGAGTTCCTGTTGGCCCCACCCATGTTCAAGTGGTTAACTGTTTTATTAACCCCTTAAGAATTTCACCCCACGTTGGATGCAAGGGTGTGACCTGACCTCATTGTTAGGTAAATACTAGAGGTTAGGCCCAGATACATTTGTTGGAAAGACAAAGAAGCGCATAAAAGGAGTGACTGCCTATGCAAATTACAAACAGGTTGTTTAGAGACACTTTTGGGATCTCTTTGTTGTTTAAGGCCCGTGGATTATCAGTCAGGCAAACAACAGGGTTGTACACGCAGCATTGGTGTCATGGAATTTGTTCCGACTTTTAAGGAGAGTTGAATTTGACATAGAGTGGCACATGTATTGTATTTTTGCTGTGTGTCGTGGTTGTAGATTTGATTTTGACTCCTTGCACCTTTGTTATCTATGGCGTTTTTCGGCAAAGTGTGTAGCTCAGCGCTCCGTCCTCTGAGTGCTGAAGTGACATTAATCTGGTGTTGTCATATTCATCGCTGTGTTTATATAAAATGCTGTTGACTGGCTTAGAGAATTTCTTTAACAGCATCTCGGTTAAATAATATTTTTTACTCTTGATAATATTTAAGAATGTCAACATGTGTGCTCAGTTCTTTCACAGTTATATTTAAAAAAGGGGGCCTGACATAATATAGAAAAAAAGTAGAAAATGTATTTGTCATGTGACCAGACAGTTCAAAAATTATTACAACTTAATAGTTTAGCAGTGATGAATCGAGTTTAAAGTCACTGGCTGAGTGAGATATGATGCATGAATGTGGAATAGATACATAAAATGTATGTACTTAAATGTAGGCACACATCGGAAAATGAAAATGGGGAAGAGGCAGGAAGAAATGAGACATTGGATAGATTGAGAACAAAGCTTGGTGCAGACTTTTGTGATGTATCAAATGTATTTTTCCTCTTTAAAAAATGTGCTTAGTTATAAACACCAAGTGGGTCTGTTCGGTCTGTTTAGACATAAAGGATATCCCGGGTCCAGCAGCTGCTATTTGTAAGCGGGTCCTCTGGCCCATTTTGAGCTCAGCCAGAGGTCCACAGTGGGACTGGGATCAAATTGCTCCACTGAAGGCCTCTCCAGGCCAAGTCTGCAATTCTGGCCTTTCCCTATGAACAGTGGATCCCATTCATTTTTTCCAACGGGCAATATTGGTTCAGCCTAGTGACCAAGACATTGTCAGTATTGTTGTGTTACACCAATTTTACTGCTGTAAAAGAAGGAAGCCAGAGGAGGTTATCAGTTTGTTCACAAATTGTTGTCAGAGGGGTCAAGGTGGAGTCGAGGCAGAAGCCTTATCGTGGCACTTGGAGTATGTGCGAGCGTGTTTGGGTACGGCAACGTGTTTTTGGTGTGTGCGCATATTTTGTGTATGCACATTGGATTGGGTGTGGGTGTGTTTGTGTGCGTTTATGCATGTTTATGTGCGCACGCAAACATTTGCGATATGATCAGTATGCCGAGGATGCCCCGTAGGTGACAAATGCTGTCGCACCAAAGGCTCAGCCCCTGTTTGGCATACTGTTTGTTTCATTGTTCTCCATTTCCCCCGCCTCGCTCTGTGAGTTGTGTTTGTTGCTTAGTTAACACAAACACACAAAAAAACTCTGAAAAGGGGGTAATTGCTCACAGATGAACCATCTGTCAAACAATATGGTTGTGAGAAAAAAATGATTTACGTTTTGCTGACCAGCAGTGTCTTATAAAAGCCCAAATGGTTGATTTAAATGGTGTACACACCTGTTGTGTGACACCTTTCGGAAGTCTGAGTTATTGTTTGAGCTTTATTCAGGGCACGGCAGAGTTTGCCAGAGGCCTAGACAATTAAAGTAGAACAAAAAAAATTCTGTCCCAAAAGTGTTTGTCACTTTTCATATCACAGAATAGTTTAGCTGATCACTTGAGAAGTGATGTTAATGTGAAACTAAGGCCTGCTCCTGCTCCTGTTTTTTTTTTTTTTTTACTATTTAGGCCAAAGCCCAAAGTGTCAGCATTTTAGATTAAGGGGCATCATGCCTTTATAGTAAATCCTCAAAGAACCATGACGTTGCATTTATCAGAACAAGTTTGGAAGTAACATATATTGACACAATTGAAGAAATGGTGTCTTTTGTGTTTTTTTCTCTCCAATAATCTCAACCAAGAATGAAGTGAAAACCCATCATAAATAATGAGGACCGTGTCTGGCTGCTCCTTCTGTTTGAAAATGTATTCATTTTTAATACCTTTCCTTGGTCATGACTGTCCAGGTCTGTCTCAGTGTGAAACTGTCACAATTGCAAAATGGCATATTTTCTTGTCTTCTCATTTGCTCCCGTGGATCTGCTTAAGTGTCCAACTGTAAAGACTGTTGGCTGGCACAAATAAATAATACTCTATACTATAAATTGCATGAATTTGAAAGGGGTATGGTGAATTGAAAGGTGCCTTTTTTCTCGTGTCTTTCAGGAACGCACCAGGTCATTCGACAGCTTCAACATGAACACTCTGGAGAGCTCCCTGATTGACATCATGAGGGCCGAGCAGGACACCCTGAAAGGTGAGGATGTTCACTCGCACGCGGCCGAGAACGCCGAGCATCTTTTATTTTCCATGCTGTCGACAGCAGAGGTGTTGCGATGAGAATATAATATGAGGAGAAAGATGCGTGTCGCAATCGTACCTCACCGAGCATCTTGTGGGAGCGCTGCACTGCTCACACATTCACACTCGCCCGTAATCTTAACACCTCAATTTAGAAACCTCACTTCCCCCACATCAAATCTCTTGGCGTTGTGTCTTCTTTTGGTGTTATGATCAACAATAATAAGAAAGGTCAGCCTGTGCAGCACTTAGCTCACACCATTGTCTCCTATCCTTTCCTGTCTCGATTTCAAAAAGAAAAAGAGCCACCAAAAGATGGGTTTCCCATTTTCTCATTGTGAGCAGGAGATGCTGGGGCGTGCTTGTATTTAGGAGGAGATTTATGGGGCAGGAAGGAGGACTCTCATCCATCTGAGCTGAAGTCTTCAGCCCTGATTAGTTTCTAAACATCTCGGCTGCTGAGCCTCCCGCAGTTGATGGATGATTCATTTTCGAAAACACAATGACTCAGTAGTCTGCGTCTAAAATGTCTGGGATATTCTTAAGTGCGCAGTATTCTCTTTAGCGTTAAGCTGGGGTTGTTCATGTACACATTGCCAACTATACATATTTTAGTCTATGAGTGCATTTTTTCCCTTGAAAATATATGAATTTCATCATGGTCAACGTAGGCCAGTATTTATGCAAAATGGATTTACACACAGTTTCTGCACCAGAATAACATATAGAGTGAAAATCTCCAGGCCCATTTATTTCAGCCTGTCACCCACTGGGTTCAGCCACATCCAGCTGAGATCTAATGTGCTGCTGCCAAACTTTGCTAAATCTCTCCTCTTAATATTAAGTGAGGAAGACTGAAGTTAACTCACGAGCCACATTTTGGGATCGCGGCTCCAACCGAGCTGGCACAGATACCAGCGACTCTCAGATCTGAGACAAACCAGGCTTGAGGCAAAGGCAGAGCTTATCTGTGAATCATCGTTTTATTTCTCGAACATTTCATCCCGTAATTTGTCCAATACTTTATTTCCTATCACTGCATGCTTTCCCATCACTCCTCAACTGAACTGCTTTTTCACTTTTTTTACGTGATGCATCACGCCTTATCCTATCCTACATTCATGTTTGTCTTGTAGCCCTTGGTCTGCTACCAAATATTACACTATTTATTACCTCTCTTCATAATTATAGTCCAGACTTGCCAGCGTAGTGTTGAGAGACTTCTTCTGAACTCTTCTCCCTCTCCCTCACAGCAAAGTACAAAGAAAGACATAATTACGCCACATTTTCTTTGAGAGCTGACACTACTCCTGGCCAACCGACTCCCGCTTTCTCCTGCTCTCTGTTTCACTCGTGCACGCGCGCACACGCACGCAGACACGCACACACACACGCACACACACGCACACACACGCACACACACGCACACACACGCACGCACACACACACATTTTATGAACATGCTCAGCTGCGAACACACGGAGGGCTGATTTAGATGCACATAAGCAGAGGACAAATTTGTTGTTCCGGTGAAACATATTGAACAAAGTGAGAGCGATGAAGCAAAGGGAACGGGCGAGACAAAATGTCTACAGTAGAAGTTGCTTTGAATTGCTTCCAGCATTGTCCTGGCTGACAGAAAGGACCCCTCTGTTCGGCGCACGCACACACACACATACACACACACACACACACACAGAGCGCACTGTGCGTTGTGTGATTTTGCATGCATGTACTCTAGCTGTACATGTACGCAGCATGGGAGTAAGGTTCGCAGAGGGGGCACCCGTGATCCCACAGACACACAGGGATGTGGTTTGTTTATGTGCCCCAACACCATAAAAGGCTCCTTAAATCCAACGTGATTTTCGTTGCGCACATGGACTTTGATTTCAGGTGTTACACCTGTCAACAGGTATCATCAAACTAAATTATAGAGGGTGATAAACTGTGATCAAGCATATCTGGGTCATCTGGTTGATTTTGGTTTGATTTGGCAGAATGTTTTTTTCTACTGATGGAGTCAATGGAAAGAGTTGTGTGTGTGGATGTGGGTGATGTCCACGCTCTGATGAATGTGTTTTAATGTATGGAAATTTGTGGTATGTCATACCAGCTATTAAAGCCACGTGTGGTCTGCCCTGGCCTGTGAGTCCCAGCTCTGTATAATGCATCACATCCACCGGCTACTACAGGGCTCAATAGACAAGGTGTGGGGGAGGGGCCAGCAGATCTCCATGTGACCGAGGCACTGGAATGCACCAATCACAGGGCGGTCCATGCCCCGTACAACAATGGTTGTACTATTTCAGTTCTTTCATCTCATTATCCCTCTGCAGCAAGCGGGCCTTGCATAACTTTGAAGCTTGTTTGGCATCATAACATGCGTTTGTGTGGGTGCGTGTGTGTATGTGTGCGTGTCCGTGTGCGTGCGTGCCTGCTTAACAAATGGCTCGATGTAAAATGTATGATGCGAGGCTCAGACAAGGGGAGAGAGGCACCGATAGGGAAAAACGAGGTTGATTGTTGGTGTCCCACAACTACACTCATCTATTATTTTTATATACTGTATATATATATATATATATGTATATATATGTAAATATATCCATCAACAAAATCAATCTCTACATGTAGCAATTATCAAGAGAGTAATCAAGGTCACAACTGATTAACTGATAGTATTACTGGTTCTTCTTCTCTCCAGATTGTTTCTTCACTGGCATGTAGAGGATATTTTCTGGAAGTTGGGTAGTCTCCAAACGAGAAATTATGGATATATATTTGCACCATCCTCCATCCAGATATCGGATATAATCATATGAAGACTCAGACATGTTGAAAATGTGTGCTCTTTGTCTCCCTGTGCAGGTCGTCTTGGGTTCCCCCATCCAGGAGGGGACAACCCTCTGCCTCTCAATGGTACGTATTTTTATTTTTTTTTATTTCAACGGTACAAGTTGGAAATTAGAATCATAAGGAGTTTGTGCTCAAATTTTAAATGAGGATTATACTGAGAAAGTATATTTGAAATGACCAGTAATGCTTTAAAACATATTATGATTAAATGTCAAGGTGAATGAAACCACGCTTTTCTGTGACTTTTGTGTCTGTTGACTTTGGAGCTCTCTTTGCTTTGATAAGTTCAGTGAACAGAAACACTAAATTTCCATTTCCACAGTGCACTGCTTTAAAATAGTATTAACCAACCAGCGTTTTCAGTGTATGGCCTTTTCACTTTATTTGGTAACTTCCAGTGGGCCCCTCCCCTTTCATTTGACTGGTGAAATTGCTTTGTCCCTTAAACAAATACATGGATGAAGAGTGTAATGAAAGACGATGAGAAGATGGGGAGAGGATGTTGTGATTTTTAAGGCCAGGAAATAAGCAGCTGGATTTTGGGTGTGGGGAGGGGGGTGTGTGGGGTAGAGGAGTAGAATGAGAAAGAAAAATGGCCCTGCCTCAGGCTGGGACTTTCTGCATGTGCACCCAAACCTTCTTGTCTTCTTGTCTTCTTGTTTTTGTCTTCTATATTTAACCTTTTAAAGTAAAGAGGCTGAGTGACGTTGGGTTTATGATGGTCTGCGTTGTTTCTTATTCAAAAGCTCTTTATGTTAAACTTTTAAAAAACAAATATTTTTCTGTAAAATATAAAGAGTACATACAGAGTGTAAATAGCTATGGCTAAAAAAAAAAAAAAAAAAGGAGGGCAAATCCCCATGATCCGTGCTGCCGTTTCCACAACAGTGGTTTTTAATATTCGGCCACCTCTGCGCTGCCCTTGCACAATCTCATTCTCTTATCATTGTGTAATTGTGTTGTTGTCGCTTGTGCCTTGTGGTCTTGGGTCAGGATGTAAAACAGGAGACACTAGTTTCTTCACAAGATTGCTGGGTCACATGGTGAGATCACATGGTCAGGAGGAGCTGTCATCAAGCCCTGAAACAGATGGTGCCAGCGGACAGAGGGTTGCACACTACTCTCTCTCTCTCTCTCTCTCTCTCTGTATCTTTCTCTCCCCCTCTCTCGTTTCTCTCTCTTTTTCATAAGCATACACAGATTGTTTTTCCCATTCCCTTGATCTCTCTCGCTCACTCTCATTTTCTCTCACCCCCACACAGCTTTTTATCAGCTTGTTTCTTCATCTCTTCCAATCTATTCTCTCTCTCACACACAGTGCACAAAAACACACACAGTGCACAAACACGCACGCACACACACACACTATCTTTTTATAGCACTCCCTGCTCTCTTTCAATCTGCTTTCCTGTCTCTTTCTGTCTGTCCTCTCTCTCGCGCTCTCTCTCTCTCTTTGACCTCCCCCCCCCCGGGTTAATGTCCATCTGGGTTGGAAAGTCCACTGAGGGAAGCTGAGGATTATTGCTTGTGTGTACTGGCCAGTGCTTCATCCTCTCCATGTTCGTACAATTTTAGCCGGGTCGATGCTTTAGCCTCTCCGGTGTGTCCATATTTGAATTCATTTCACTTCACTCTCGCACTGTGCAAAGAAAAATGATTTCCCAGTCAGCAAACTAAGTAGAATCAGTTAAAAAAAAAAAGGGTGTCTCCCTGTGTACACATCACACTAAACTACATTGCAGGCTGAAGGACCTGTTAGGTGGGTGATAGAATTGTGTTTTAAATGAGTCAAAATAGCTGAGTCTGCAGAAATGAAACAAAAAATATACTGACTGTTGAGGATGCTCTTGGCTGGAAGTTACGCCCAATGCGTTTTAGTGGGTTGTTAGACTTTGTAAACAACAAGTCATGGTTCCCACCCTCCTGTCGGCAGATGGGTTCTTGATGTTACGTCAACAGATTTTTCTTTTTGAAATGTGGAGCATTACTCTCATGGTATACAGAAAGCAGGAAACTTATTTCAATTCTGGTCTTATATGGAATACCACATAGATTTGGAGAGATATGACCATGCAACTTGTGGGCAAACAATGGAGACTGCAGCGGTAACCACTCGCTGCCATAGGTGCATTGTGTTTAGGCTCTAGGAGTTGTTGAGAGAGCAACATTATTGTTGAAAGAACGTTGCAGAAGTTTTGCTTGACTAGCTTTTCCATTTCCTGTGACGAGCCCTCGTTTTATTTCATTATTTTCCTGCTTGTTCCCCTTTATATTTTCGGACATAATTCCACGTGTCCCACTGATCCTTACGATGAGACACAGTCGTGCCGTTTAGTCATGCTGAGTTAACTGGATCGGTTG
Source organism: Colistium nudipinnis (assembly GCA_016785305.1). Taxonomy (NCBI): domain Eukaryota; kingdom Metazoa; phylum Chordata; class Actinopteri; order Pleuronectiformes; family Rhombosoleidae; genus Colistium; species Colistium nudipinnis. The sequence goes on from JAFBJU010000458.1 coordinate 620,248, forward strand.
CATAGCTGTTTGCTTAAAGTTATTTACATGGCAAGGAACCATGTTTGCATGAGCATGAAGCCTCGTGGCTATTTCTTATTTTGTGGGCAGAGTTAAGGTTACTGTGCTATTTCTGTCGAGGTTACCAGAGTTCAGGACAGCCTGCTTCGGGGAACTCGGATCAGCAAAGTCACAGCATCAGTTTCCTAATCTGTTCTGAAAACTTTTAAAATATTTTGTTATTTTATTCTTTACCCTCTGTTGCCCCGTCAACTGTTTTTTTTTTGTTTTTTATCATAGGGATTGTGTTTACTTATGTTTTTATTGCCATAAGAATTATGATTATATTAATGTAAGTGGGTTATCCTGATCTGTCCCTTGTCTCCCTCTAATAGTGCATTTTATCTCTTCTGTTAAGTAAGCACTTAACTGCAACTTTATTTATTGCTTTATATATAGCCAGGTCCTACGTCCACCTTGAGGCATGCCAGATATTCACCATCCTCTTTTGGAAAGCAGTGAGATGAAATTATTGTCTTGACATGTTCAAATTGCAATTAACTAACTGAAATTTTGTCCCACAGATGTTCCCCTATTAAATCGGCACTTTACTTTATGCCGTCAGTGGCGGCTGGTCCATATGTCGACAGTTCCACAGGCAGATTAAGATTCACAGCTGATTGATAAAATAGAGGGGCGGACAGGCAGGCAGGGAAACACCCCTCGCTTGTAATAAACCACCTGGCTCTTTTATTGGTATATGGCAATGGTGTATTATATTAATGAATAACCATCCTCTCCTTTGATTTGTCCTTGTTCCACATGCAGCCAGGAATTATAGCAGGAGACGAGGTAACATTTACTCCAGGTTACATCCCTTTGTTCAGCATTAATTCAGCTGTGTCTCAACATTTTCACCAATTTTCCCCACCTTAAACTTTGCTGCTATGATTTTTATCGGTTATGGGACATTGGTTTGTTGTTCATGCCGCCGTATAAAATTCAAACGGCCCTGTGTTTTGTATCTGTACAGTGAAGTGCTGTTAATCTGCATGATGTCGGCCCTTGTCACGGTGTTGTGAAATTATTTAATGCATCTTTCATCCTCTCTGTGTGAGCTTCTCTCATTGTGCTCGAATCTACCCGCAGCTTCTCATTTCCGCGCACATTTGGCACGAGTGCTAAGTCCGACAATGTGAGTTGCCGGTGTGGAATTTAGCTAAGAGTTAATGATGCACACAAACTATGGTATTTACACACGCGCCTGCACACCGGTGCTGGCACACATCACACACACACACACACACACACACAAACACATCCACACACACTTTAAGCCGAGGCTAACTCCCTTGCATAAAGCCTTATATAGCAGCTCAGAGTGGGTTGTTTGGGAGCAGGAGCAGGCCACGCAGGGCTTAACCTCCACGACACACACTCACACACATTCACGGTCCGCTGTAAAACTGTTTAGACTCGCTCCCTCAGAGAACCATTGTGTTTGTTCAACGCTCCCTCCACGCCACAGTCACCCGATTTAGAATCCAGACATTTTGTCAGAATAATATGTCACGTGACATTCTATACCTTACAGTCTATTCAAAGTTCTTTGAATATGACTTTAATTCTTCAATGCTACATAATTATTGTAGAACCTCTTGTCATTTCAGGATTATATTTCTATTAATGTCCCCCACCCTAAACACATTGGTAGACGTGAATATTTGTTATCTTTTTGTCCCCTTACAAGATGGTTTTGAAGCCACTCGGTGCTCAAGGAAATAGACAAAATACTGAATTTTTCATCACTGGCCTGGTGGAAAAAAAATAGACTTGAGAAAGAAAATGAAAGTGACATTACTTTCTAATGTGTTACCATGACGACACAGACTCCACCGCTACCGTCGCTCGTCTTAATTCTCTGCTCAGGAAATGAACCTCTCTATCTCTCTCTCCTCCTCTCCCCCCTCAGGCCACTCCTCTCTCTTCCCCATGGAGGACGGTTTCCCCGACGACGAGCGTGGCGACCAGGGTCTGGCGGGCCTCGGGTCTCCACACTGCTTTCCGCACCAGAACGGAGAGCGTGTGGAACGCTACTCACGCAAGGTCTTCGTCGGAGGACTGCCACCGGATATAGATGAAGGTACATGAAGGTTATTAACAATCAGAATGAGGATTTTTCTTTCTCAATCTAGTCATTTTAAACTCAAATCTAAAATCGAAATTAATTTAATACTGGACCAAACCTTTAAATGTTTTTACCGTACGTGAATTTTCATTCTGCCTGTTTTATTTCAGATGAGATAACGGCCAGTTTCCGGCGTTTCGGACACCTGTTTGTGGACTGGCCTCACAAAGCTGAGAGCAAATCGTATTTCCCACCCAAAGGTATTTTCATAGCATTCTGTACTGTCTTGTAATTGTCAAATATTACTACACAATGCCTGTGGTGTAACATTTCTGCTTGGGGGGGGGAAGGCAGATATGTAGATAGACTATGTGTCCATCTGCTCTGTCTCGTTTTGTCTTATCTGAAACATTTGTTTTGCCATATCTGGACTATCTGTCTGTTTGCAAAAAGCTTGCTGTCTCACTCTGTGGGTCCATCAGTCATCAGTCCCAGTAATCGTTGCACAAATATCCAACAGCATTCTTCTTTTCCCCAGCAGCAGCAGCATGAATAACCCTGCTGCGTTTTTTTTTGTGTTGGGGTAGGCTACGCCTTCCTGCTGTTCCAGGACGAGAGCTCAGTGCAGGCTTTGATCGACGCATGCATCGAGGAGGACGGCAAGCTGTACCTCTGTGTGTCCAGCCCCACCATTAAAGACAAGCCGGTCAGTGGAAACACACACGCACACCAGCACAGACACACTGTGACACAACTGTCTGCTCACATCTCAAGCTGTTTCCACTGAAATCAGCGAAACTTTGCTTTATGGCTTTTACGCGACTTTCCTGCTGTTTCTTTCTGGAGCTTTAACATAGGCTGTGTGTGTGTGTGTGACAGGTCCAGATCCGCCCGTGGAACCTGAACGACAGTGACTTTGTGATGGATGGATCTCAGCCTCTTGACCCCAGGAAAACCATCTTTGTGGGAGGTGTCCCTCGCCCGCTCCGTGCAGGTATCCTTCATTCTTGTGTTTTTAATTTTTACGTAGGACCCCGTCTCCACCAGGTGAACAACAAATGTGTTTCTAATGACAACACTTCAAGTGTTCATATGGGCTGAATCCTTTGTGTTAAGTGTCCTCACTCTTGTTTTTTGTTTTTCTTCATAGTCACCTTTTCACTACATCTTTGCGCTTTGTAATTCTGCTGGAAGGTTGTTTATACCATAATCCCCAAATAAGCAACACAAAGTACTCGTCCTTCGCTTCTCATGCTTCATTTAATCCCAGTCTTTGAAGTGCCAGCTGTTGGCAACATGCTTCGTTCTGGAAGACACTGCTTGTGTTCATGATAAACATAAAATCTTCCAGAAGTTAGAACCAAATGGTTCTGACCTACCATAGATAAATAACGTGTTCAATTCCTGTGCTTATGTTGACAGATTATTCGAGTTTAAATTTACATGTAAAATAAATAACAAAAAAAATATATATACAAAGATAAAACTTTGCTTTGCAGGGTAAACTAAACTATAAATCGCAGATTTATTACCCCTCTACGTTTTGAGAAAACAAAATAATCTGTGGATAAATAAATTGCAGCCTCGTTGGCAGCTTTCCACGGTGTGCTGCCCTCCTGTTTACCCCATTCACCACCCCTCATCAACCGGGCATATTTGTGTTCAGTGGCTACACGGGTATGGGCTTATGTATACGGCCTATGTTTGCGTGTGCATGCAGATTTGTTTCGCCTTTTGCCCAAAGGTTTATTTTTGTGTTCACAGCTTTTCCCCTGTGTGCAGGCTCACCCAGTTCTCTGTGTCTTTTTCCCCCCCCCCCCCTCCCCCCCCCCTCATCTGCAGTGGAGCTGGCCATGATCATGGACCGCCTGTACGGGGGAGTGTGCTACGCTGGCATCGACACAGACCCCGAGCTGAAGTACCCCAAGGGAGCAGGGCGGGTCGCCTTCTCTAATCAGCAGAGCTACATTGCTGCTATCAGTGCTCGCTTTGTGCAACTGCAGCATGGAGAAATCGATAAACGGGTGAGCGGAGAGAAAAGACAGCTCAAGTGTTTTTCGGTTTCCCTTCTTTCTTCATTTGCGACCCCTCCCCCACCCCACACGGTTTCTCCTCAAATTACATTAAAATATGTCACTTCTTGTTTATTCTCGTCTAACCCGTCGACAGTACACTGGCTGTTAGATGAGCATAAATGAGAAGGAAACTAATAGGAAGTGACGGTTCTTTGCGGCACTGAATGAAGATTCAGTGAAAATGGTTTCACGCGTATGTGGTTAGTTTGTCGAGAACTGTGCTGCGGAGACATGTGTCCGATTTTACGACACCACTGCAGTGGCGTTGGAAGAGCGCAGGTTGCCACTATTGTTGTGTAGCCGACCTCTGTCACAGCGGATATAGTGTCGAGAAAGCAAAGGTCTAAGATGGCTCCGTTCTATTCCAAGCGTGCCAGGATGCACAAATATTGTAGAGCTTGGAACTGAAGAAGCTGAATGGAATGCATCCGTCCCCTTTTCATTGGTGCGTGTCCATGCGAGGAGGTCTACGGCGTTTATCGGTGTACTGTAATGGCCTTGCAGTCGTTATATACACACAATGCTGACGAGGTCTTGCCACCCGCTGACGTCTGCAGCCGAGGGATTAATATTTCATATCTGCAGGTCTGTCTGCGCTGTCTTACATTGGCCCTGTAAATGACACCAGTATTATTCAAATTGGCACGATAGCAAATTGGGTGAAGATGATCCAGCAGCAATATTCCGTCTCGGTAAAAAAATAGTAGAATACATGTAGGCTGCTGCCTTCTTAACATAGATGCAGTGCAAATCTTGAAAACTTGACTTTCACTCGCTGAAAGCAGAGTCACTGAACAGGGGGGAAAAAAAGCAAAGTTAGGGTTGCTTTTAAAATTCAGAATGATCTCGAAAGGGAATTTGAAATCCTTGAATTTCATCATTTTTTCTGCCTGTTATGAAGTGGGAAACAGGCTAATAAAAAATATCTTCAGGTATGGTGGGATTGTCATACAAGGACCTTCTAGGAATGGAATTGTTAAAGAACAGTACCTTTGGTTTTCTATGGCGAGTACACTTGTTGTACACCTTATTGAAACATAACAGATGGTTTTCTGCTTCCTTGGCTGCTCGGGGTGTAGGCAGAAAAAAACATTCTGGCACAGAACAATAAAAAGCAATAAAAAGAGCCAGAGGCTACAGAAGCATGATGTTGTAAAGAGAAGAAATCTAATCGGTCCCTCGTCTTGATTGCAGGTGGAAGTGAAGCCATACGTGCTGGACGACCAGCTGTGCGACGAGTGCCAGGGAACCCGCTGCGGCGGCAAGTTCGCGCCGTTCTTCTGCGCCAACGTCACCTGTCTGCAGTACTACTGCGAGTACTGCTGGGCCGCCATCCACTCGCGCGCCGGCCGGGAGTTCCACAAACCCCTGGTGAAGGAGGGCGGCGACCGGCCCCGCCACATCTCCTTCCGCTGGAACTGAGCGGACGACAAGAGAGGGAGAGGCAACAGGGGAGCAGGAGGGCAGGTAGTGCAGGAGTCGCAAATCATTGTACAAATAAATGCACTTTTCTGTTGCTGGTTCCTTTCGCTCAAATTTTCACCAAACCTTTTTTTTTTTCCTTTTCTTTTTTCCCCCCCCTCCTCTCATTTCTCTTTTTTAAGTTAATATATATATCTATATTTTGAAGATAGAAAAGAAAAACTGGAATTATATCCAAAAAATGTCCAGCAAGGAAAAAAGATGTGTGACATCATTTTATTTATGCGTTTTGAGTTTTTGAAATATTTTTATTAGTTCTCAAAAAAAAAAAAATACATATATATAGGAAAAGTTTGAGGTGTGATATGGTACTCTGCTATTCAATTGGCATATTTTTATTTTTTTTTTTTTCCAAGACAATGTATTTGATTTTGATACGAGATGGATGTCCCGAAACAAATACTCTTCATGTGACGTTTGATTGATTCCTTTGTAGCAGGGCTGTTTGCTTCTTTTTTTTTTTTTGGTTTGTAACGAGTCTCCAGAGCAAAGGCTGTTGAAACAGCATCTCATTGGCTGTTGATTTCTGAGCAGTGTGATTTTGTTTATCTAATGATACAAGAGGCTCCAGAGCAAATGTGAATTTGAAAAAAAAGGTGTTGCTAAAGAAGAGTGCACTTATTTCCAATTTAAGGAGTGCAGATACACTTTACGAGACCCTTAGTTGTTAACCAAAGCTGAATCTTACTTTGAAAAACCCACAGGGGCCCACTGCGGAAAGAAATTGATTTGTATTTATTTTGTCCCCCCAGATCCACATTATTATTATTTTTTGAACCTCTACTTTTTTATGATTTCCAAGTCCATACAGCTATTTTGATGATACTTGAAAAACCACAGACGAAATTTAAGCAACACACATTTGATCTCCATTTTGACATGCAAAAACTAATACCTCAAACTCAGCTGCTAATGTGCCGAATACAGGTTATGAAGGAAAGATAGAAAGAAAGCATGGAAGAAAAAAAAAAAAGAAAGAAAGAAAGCATAGTCACCTGCTGGTGTTATCCCTCCCCGTTAGAAATGTAATCGGAGGGAAGTGACGCGCAACGGGCAGCGTGATGTGACCGGTACAGATTTGTACTCACTTGCTTCATCACCTTCTTTATTTTTGTAATCCCGGGGGTTGTGTTCGGGGACGGAGTGGAGCGTCGTACGGCGCCCGGTGTATTAGGAGAATGTATGGAGGCAGACGAGGCTCAGGGCGATAGATTCAGCCCCACCCCACCCCCTCCCCCCCCCCCCTTCCTCATGTAAGGCCTCACCCGTGGATACAGATCAGATCTTTCAGGACTGAGGTGAAGGCACCTCCTCGAGCAGGCTGCTCAAGTGGCCGCCTTTTATTGCAGTTTTCACGGGGGGGGGGGCGTTTACCGCCACAAAACGGTAGTCGCCCCGTGTTTTGACCCCCACCCCCTCTTTTTTTTGGAGGGGGGGGGAATCCATTTGTGCAATTCTCCCGAGTCTTTAACGCATCCATTAGTCGACTACATTTTACGGAAAAAGAAAGCAATTTTAAAGTCTCTCTCATTTGGACAAAAAAATCCCCAGCACACATTTGAGTCACGGAGGGATTCCGAAACCCCTCCATCCCTTCTCCTGCCAAGTTCACCCAACTCAGCATACAGTGTTTTTGAAGCATAAATGAAGATAGTCCCTGCAGTGTGCTCTACTACTACACACTCGTGACCCACACGCAGTTTGCGCTCGATAACTAGATTGCAGGTCCAGTCGGTTGTGCCCAGTGGCTTTTGGGAACCAAAGATGGCTGTGCAGTAGTGGGTCATACTGTAGCTCATTTGTCTCGATTTTTTTTTTTTTTTTTTTTTTCATTTTGGTTTCCTCAAAGAGGAACTTTCATTTTTTGTCACTTCGACCCAGTTTTACTTAACTGTCAAGCCCTGATATATCCAGCAAACCAAAGATTGGCCTTGAACATGACACAGGTTTATATTTGACAGTGCGGACGAAACCCATTTGAACACCAGTAGAAAACGCAGCAGGGCTTGCAGAAACACACACACACACACACACACACACACACACACACACACACACACACAAGGCCTCACATTCTCCGCAACTCAAAATGGAGGTGCACATTGGCAGTAGTTATTTTTTCGTATTTTTCGAATAGGTCTGCATGTTTGGATAAATTTAACATTAAGTGCACGTACACACAGCGAAAGTTAAAACTAATCACACGCACACACGCATTTGTTTCGACATTTTAGGTCACTCAGTGCATCCTACTAAATATGTCAGGGAGTTAGTACAGAAACTTGATTATACACACTAGTGAGAGTCCTCATATCGGTGTTGGTGCCGTCGCACCAGTTTTGCACCCCGGACATAAGTTTTGTGGGTGTGGTGGGTGAGCATTTTAGAAGTTAAAACACTTTGTGAAGAATTTGCTGTTAAATGAGAGAAAAAAAAAAGATTATTTTATACATGGCCTGCTGATTTTTGGTACAGTGTTTTCTAGCTAAATTATTTTATCATGCACATATAAACATTTATTATGCACTACTTTTCTAAATATTTTTTCTTTTTCCAACAGTCATTTTAGGCACATTTTTCACAAATGGGGAAACTCCTTTTTGCAATACCTCAATTTTTCACATTGTGAAAGGTAGCTTTTGTACTTTTGTTACTGAGAGATCTGCATATATGGAAATGTTCATTTTAAGAAAAAAAAAAAGTTGAGTGATTTCAATATATATTATTTTCAATTATGCTTTTTATACATTTCAGTGCTGAGGAATCTTTACAACTAAGTGCGCATTTGTTTTGATGCGACTTCACATCTGCAGAGGAGAGACCAAAGTGTATTGCTGTCTTGGTCTTAGCTTTTTCGTACACTAGATGTTTCCAGTCAATCTGGTCAATAACGGCATGGCAAGAAAAAAAAAAAACACAAGTTGTAATTTGAAATTGATGTTAATGTCTCTAAACATGGCTATACTCGTTGGAAATGGTAACTTCTGTCTTGGTTTCCTCTCCATAGATGGAGTATAACTTATTACAAGGAGAATGCAAATTCGGTTCAGGCTTAACGCTGAATCTCGTATCACAAGGATGGATGTTTGGTGTTTAGATATTTAATATTTGAAAAAAAAACTATATATATACATATATATATATATATATATATTCTTGAACTTGCCAACTAGCACCTATTGTAATCCGTAGCATGCATGACGAAAAAAAAAAAGAGAAAAATGACAAGTACATGAATTAGCTATTAAAATTAATTGTTGTGGTGTGCACCAAATGTTTCTCAACTATTAAGTTGTTAAGGACACCCCAGTCCCACTCTCACCTCACCTCACCTCACCTCGCCCTCCTCCTCCTCCTCCTCCTCTTCCTCCCCCCACTCCCTCCCACATGTGTATCGTTCTCCTCGCTTCCCCATTCGCAGACCTCTGCAGGATGCACATGACAGAGAGAGAGAGAGAGATGAGACGAGAAACAAGACAGAATCTAACTTTAAATCGATTTTGGGAGTGCATGACTTTGAGCATCCTTATAGAACACTGTTTTAAAAAGACTTGAGAATTCATCCCCGCTGTCTGTCGAGGTGATCTTATATAGACCTATCTGGAGGAAGGGGAGCTTAAAGACTTGAATGTGGTAAATGTTGCAAGTTAACTTCAAGTTGTGATGTGCAATACTTCTTTTGAACCTTTTTCCAGATAAAGACTCTTTGCAATGTAATTCTTTAATGCCATTTTTAATTGCAGACATTTAATTAAAGAAGATGTTAATATGTTTTTCACAGTCATTTTCTACTGTTAATGTAATCCTTTTCATGCTGGTGTTTGTAAAAAAGAAAAGAAATCCAACTATTTGTACTAATATAAAAAAAAAATGAAGTTATTTTTAAAACATTAAAGGTTTTGTGCTCATTTGCTTATTTTGTTTATTTTAAGCTACTGTGATTGATTGCATTGTAATTATTAGGTCAACAATGTATTTAGCTGTTTATTGGTATATTTTTAATTGGAATGTATAATTGATTTTTATAATTTTGATCAGATTTTTGTTATATTTTTGAGGTGAAGCTTTTAATATGTTAAAGTGTCTAGTTTTTACTAATTGCTATATTGTGCTCCACAATATATGGTTCACATTTTCTGAAGGAAAATAAATATTTAAATATTTGTCTGTTAATGATGTTACTTAATGGCAAGATTTCAATAGTTTTTAACTGTGTATGGGAAGGTTGTTGTATTTATTAATAGCATTTTTTACTTAAGATATCACCTTAATTTTTATTGTCATTTCACTTTATAAGTTCCTATTTTTGTATTTTCCTTTCTAATTAAGTTATGTAATACGGATATGTCCATATTTCTAGAAGTTGGTCTGTAGAAGTGCTAGTGAAACGAAAAAGAAAAATCTAATGTTATTTAATTGTTTGCAGCCAACTATTTATAACAGTATGCATAATTTTTAAATATTTGTAATGTGAAATGTTGAATGAAATAAATCTTAACTGTGATGAAAGTATGTGCTCTTTGTTTTTTTGATTCCGAGAAGTCCGTGGATGTTTTGAGAATGCTGTTTTAAACGTGTTTTTCTGGTAAACGTGGTGTGTTTCAGGTAGGTGTAGTCAGAAATAGCCACTGCTGCACCTGGAAACACACCCAACATTAATATCCAATGTACTGCCCCTCCCTGTAGGAAACTTGCACAATACTCCCAAACAAAGATAGTTTGTTTGGGGGCAAACTGGACAGTGTGTGTCCCGTTTGTTTGGTGCCAGCTGAGTGGGTCATGTGTCCTGCGTTGTGTTGGTTGTTTTCTCAAATTCCAGGAAGAAGAGAACAGACTGGCTGACGGCTCAGTGTCTCCACCTGCTGGCTAGACGGTGTAAGATCTTTCATTTGTAAGTATCGTGTTCTCTCTAAGATTATGAGTTGCTGCTGGGGTTGACTTCAGGTTATTTGACTCAGATTTAACTGAGATTAATAAAGCTGAATGGTCGACGAGGAGGTTTTGATTTTTTTGGAGCCTCATTTGTGATAGTATACGTTCCGTACTTTTAAGACATCCAGAGAATGCTGACTTAGGCCTCTCTCCTGTAAGAAATGTTTTCTAGAGAAATGCATCAGCCAATTACATGGTAGTTATTAGTAGAACAGACTGTGCTGGGTCATGCTGAGCAGGTTGAGAAGACTGCACTTTTTTTTTGGCAATCTTGCATTTGATTCATTTCTGGGGAAATAAATATACCCTGCCAACTGTGAATCTCTTCTCACACTCCCATCTATTCAGTGGATTCACAGACTAAGGTAATCGGATTACAGATATATTTTTAGACAGACACACCCTCGTTTAATATCAATGTCTCATGTCTGCCTGTGAGGGATGGAGTTATCCACCGGGTGGCGCTATAGGACCAAAAGGAACCAGTTTAAGAGCCACATTCTTTACGCTGCTTTCACGTACCGTGGGAAATAGGATCAGTTGCACTTGTTACCCCGACGGACATGGCATTTTAAACATAAACCGAACCATCTGGAGGATTTGCACAAATCACTGATGTCACATCTAAATGTATTCATGACATATTCTGTCATCCTCCTAAATGTGACTGCTCATTCTAATCCAGGTTAAATGACGATCTGTCACTCTCATGTAATTCAAGTATATGTTAAAACTAACTCTGAAACATTTTTATTTATTTATTATTTTTTTTGTGCAGGAATTTACGTTTAGCGATTTAAGGCATCGTTAAACCTGCTCCCACTTGTATCCAAAACAAACCTCCACTCCTGTAAAGTGGGAATAAAAAAACAACAACCCCGTGTTCCTGTGGAGGACGAAGAAGAGGAGGAGGATGAAGAGGAGGCTTTGGGGGATAATGGGGGGGGGGACTTGCCGCCACACCAGCAGTGTGTGTCAGCCGCCGGTGCAGCCTCACTCTCCCGCAGCATCAGCATCAGCCTCCAGCATCCTCCGCCTCCCGTCTAAACACACACACACACACACACACACACAAAGGCAGACACACACACAGTGCCGCAGCGCGCAGGAGACGGACGCACCGGAACGAGCCGCGGTGAGTGTCTGCCTCCTTTCACCGTTATTCTTGTTTTTTGTGTGATATTGATCGGGATGTGATGTTTTCTAAGGTGATATTTGTTGTTGTTGATGCTTGTTTGTTTTTTTTGTTTTTTTTCTCGGATGTGTATGAATCGAAAACAAAAATGTGCTTTCTGAAGTGTTATGCTCCTCACATTTCTTGTGCGCTCTGACGGTCAAATCTGAATTTCATCCTCGTTTCAAACTGGAATATTCCTAAAAAAATGTATATATATACAGTATATATATATTTTATTGAGCCAAAAGGCTGTGAGTGTAATCTTTATTTTTTTTTCCAATTTCTCCTCTGTCCAGCAAGAGCAATCTAAAGGGAAATAAGGGAATACATATATCCATACCTATCAGGTCTGAGAAAGATGGTGAAACTGGGGAGTAATCTTCAGGACAAAGAGGCCAAGGCTGTGAGCGTGGAGGACGGCTTTCAAAATGTGCCCCTCATCACTCCGCTGGACGTCGGCAGCCTCCAGAGCCAAGCACCTGACAAGGTGAGCGAGAGACTTTCACTGCTTGTGTGCGTTTTTGTTTGTGCGTCTGTCTGCTGTTTCCAGTCTTTCTCTGTTATTACTGATTCAGTGTTATTGACCTCCACCCTCCTGAAACCCCTTCTCAGCTGAATAAACCCCAACCCCCCTAAAACACACACACACACACACACACACCCAGGCACACACACACACCAATACACACACTTTGATTCATTCAAACATCCATTCATCTCTGCTGTCCCCCAGCCGTGTCCTTTGTTTTCCAAGCGAGATTAGGAGACAGATTTGGTGCCAGACAGACTGTCATTTGTCATCCCCGACATCCCATAGTAAGTGCGCCGCCGCACGTTAATCCAGTTACCATGGTGGCACTGCAACATGGAGAGCTGGCTGGTGTTTCTATGGGGTCAGGGACAGAGAGGCACGCTGATTGCACATCATGAAAATGAATGGATTCAGACAACAGACGAGCTCACTGATGCTCAGTGCACATACGGAAGCTCTATGATTGGCCCATTCTGTCACAGTTTGATGATTTCATTTGGCACTCGTGAGAATCTATATTTCCACTCTAAGCTCCTGATTGGTCGGACGCTGTTTGGCAAAATCAATCATTTAATCTCTGTGCTAGTTAGTTCTCATTTTATTAAGAGAGCTCTTACGGTCATACAATGATGTTTTAGAGTCCCATAGGGTGATGAGTACCTCTTAATAACATTTGTGTTGGGGACAAAAAACTTACATGAGTTGAATCCCCATCCAAATCTTTAGATATTGCTCAATCCTCTGGGTTTCCAGTGTTAATGCTAAGCTAAGTTGTGTATTCTGCCCAGGGAGGCACAATCGCTTTCCATTTCGCTTTACCGGTTAAGTGTCTCTCTCTCTCTCTCTCTCTCTCTCTCTCTCTCTCTCTCCCTCTCTCTCTCTC
>JAFBJU010000458.1:633719-735405 GCA_016785305.1 Colistium nudipinnis
CTCCCTCCCTCTCTCTCTCCCTCTCTCTCTCTCTCTCCCTCTCTCTCTCTCCCTCTCTCTCTCTCCCTCTTTCGAAGCCATCCGTTTTTGACATGACATTCTTAAAGTTGTCATTCATTGTGCGCTGATTTAATCAGTCCCAGTAGATTCAAGAAGATCAACCACATACTGTCCACATAGAGTCAAAGCTGCCACCGTGTCAAGATGCATGCGCAGACAACTTGTACTTCCACCTCTGTGTGGAAAATCACTGATGCGATGCATTCCCTTGTCCTTATATCATACCTGAATGTGCAACCTCAGCCTAACCATCTAAATTCAGTTCTAACCCCTATCCTGAAACCAAGTCTTAACCCCTTCAACCACCTTTTACATTTTTTGAGGACCTCACAGTCACGGTCTCTATATGTGGGATGGTTGAGCTTATTTGGCCTGTGGAAAAGACAACGGTCATGTAGACAGGATCCTGACTGTGCAGCGCACTGTAAGTAGTCATGAGACATTTCAACTGGTCACTGCACGTAATAGTGAGGAGATTATGGCGGTCTACTCTTGCAGTGGCCTTCTATATTTTTTATTGGAGAAAACAAAATGTGGTCAACTGCGTAAGTATGAGCGATCATACAATACAATGCTGCCATATACCGGCCGGTTTCTAGCTGTTGACATTTGAAAAAAGGGGGTGGGACGAGGCTGGCTGTTCCGTTGACTATCGGTGAATTTGAACACGCCTGGGGAGACGCCGGCACAAAGATTGTTTGTTGTTGCTCGCTGCTTTTTCGATAGACAGCCGAAACATGTGCTGCTGTGCTCACGGGGGTGTGAGAAAAGTGTTGGTTTGGGGCACTTAATCTAGAGTGCAGGCTATACTTTTTTCTTTTTTTTTTTTATGAGTCATTATGTAAATGCACACAGGTCCACTATTCGTCCATAAATGGGACAGTGTGGGGGATGGAAAAGGTCAGTTTGCTGCAGAATCTTTTTGAATTTGTCTCCAGCTGTAAGGTTTAAGATTTGTCTCCCCCGGGGGCGTGATGCATGAATGCAACAGGGTCCCGGAGAAATAATGAAATCTATAATTAAACATCAGCGCATAGTGGGAGTTGATGATGACGAGCAGAGATAGTTTAATTGAAATTCTGTGCACTCAAACATTTTCCTACGTGCTGTTTACTTAGATATATACATATAAGAAACATGTACGTGTCTGTGAGCATGTTTCTAATAATGCCACAAAACACTTTCTTGTTGGTGTTTTCATTCCAGTTAAAGGGCAGCACCGACATAAATAAACGACCAGGATGTAAATCCTATGGATTAAACCACAAGGACAATGGCTGAAGGACCGTTTTCTTTGAGATGCTAAATTAATCTCACAGGAATTGAAGGTTGTTGGGGTTTTTTTGGGCCTCACCCAGAGTAGTTCAGTGTTGATCAGCTTTCAGGATATGACCTGAGACCAGCGTCTTTTAATGCCAAAGGGAGGTTTATAGGGTCACGTGACACCGCACCCCGGATCAACGGGTCTGGTTCTGAGCAGCTTTACAAGGTCTGACCCCAGCTGTTCCCACCCTGATCCCGCCTAATGACTGTGTGACCTCCCAAAACCGCCGGGTGACCTCGTGTTATTCGCTGGGGTGAGGCGCAGTGATGGCATGGTTTGTAGAAAAAAATACCACACGCACACATACACTCAAATATAAACACAAACAACGCCGCCGGGCTCTGTAGAGGCAGAGGAATTAGGAAAGGTTTTAGATTTGATTCCATCTAGGCAGGGACATGTCACAGCCACCGCCGGGTCACCAATATCTGGATTGGATTGCTGGTAGTTTAAAAAAAGGAGGAGTGTGCAGAATGTAGGATAAAAAAAAAAAAAAGAAAAATGGACTCACGGAAGGACTTTCACATCTTTCCCCACTCTTTGTTATTTCTCTGAGAACAAAGCTACGATACAGAGACCTGCTTCAAAGACCGTTCTAGACTGTTGTACTTTATTCTTCTCCAACACGCCCCCTTGAAAATCTTCACCCTCCGCTCCTCTCTTCTTGGGAGCAGCTTTTATGTCTCATTCATTCTCCATGGATGTGTGTGTGTGTGTGTGTTTTTTTTGTATAAAATAGTGAGGAATCCCTGGGAGTGGGAACGTAATGGATTGTTGAATAATTTCTGACGTGTTGTGACAATGTGAGGCCACAAAGCGGGGGCCGAGCCGTCATGCAAGTTTTATCATCACAAATGATGAACTTTGCATTCACATGACTGGCTGTGCACGGAGTATTTATGGAAAACTGATGCATCACGGTGATTAGAGCAGAAACATGCTGTTTATAAAAAGTGATGTGATGACATACCACACAGTAATCCAGTCAGAACTGTAAGTTCATATATTTAAAGATTATTTTTACGATAGAATATTTCGCATCGAGGGACTAACCGTTAGATCTCTACAAGAAAAAGGAATGAAAATGATTGCTTTTGAAAATGTATTTTCCGATTATTGACCAAAGGAGCGTTATTTACATAGGCAGGTGTCACCCTTGCCAGTGAGTAGACACGTTTTCCTCAGTAAAAAGCGTTGCTGCTTGGCAAATCTGCTCTTTGAGGATCAAGATCTATCATGGTGCCAAAGCTCCAGGCTCTTAAAGGGGAATGTGAGATGAGTTTAGTGCACGTGTTGTCCATGATTAATTAAGAGATTAACTAGAACCCCTCTGAACCGTGCACCTGGTGCAGCTTTCTTTTTTGTACGTAGGAGAAAAAGTAGACTTTGTGAAAATGCAGCAGCCTAGCTTGCACATTCAATATATGTTGATGAGACGGAATGAATAAACCTTATTAAACCTTAATACTCGAAAATAAACCAAAGATCAAAACCTTATAGAGGTGAAGAGGTGATTCTACATTTACGACCTTCGATCAGATCCGCAGTTCATCCTCACAGAGCTTGTGTTGTGCAGCACAACTGCCGCGAGGAAAGATCTGCTCTGCTCTTTGTATTGATTTTATTCACTATTTCATCCAAGAGGAAACACTACAATCAGACGTGTCGAGGAAAATGTTTGCAGCTGCCTTCTTAAAAAAATAAAATAAAAATCTCCCGCAGCCAAGTCTTCGGGGATGGAAAATGAAACAGAAATCATTGTGATAAGAGGTTTGCGGAATAACACAGTGGGAAGACAGGGGGAAAGGAAAGTTCCGACAGCTTTTCCACAGGGAATATCAAATGGAACAAACTAATGCGGTGATTGGAGACAGAAGGATGGAGAAACCCCAAAGCGGGAGGCTGACTGAGTAGGACGAGCTAAAGCTTGACTCTTCTGAAATGTGCTTCTCTCTGCTTCTTCATGCGTCACTCCTTCATTTGTTCGCTGCAAACTTCTAAAATCTCGAAACCTCTGTAGTGCTGTTCAAACCACTGTCGACTTCAAAAAACCTAATGTCAACCTATAGGACTACATTCATTAAAGATCCAAAAGTTACACAGAGTCAGTCATTGAGATATCAAAATAGAGTTGTATACCTAAAGGTCACGGAAGTGAAGAAGTTGTATAACGGGGCTCCTAAAGGGCTCCTAAACTCTTTGAGGCTGTAATGCGGTAAGTTGTAAGATACATAAAAGGGGGAGATAAAAAGTCATCACGGGATATTTTTATTCTCGTTAGAAAAACGACTGACTGTTTTGGGGTTTATAAACCGGAGGGCCATAACATGTTAAAAACGATTTCTGCAGCTCAGATGATTTAATGGAACAGATTATATTGTTTTTTTTTTAATATCATAAATACATTGTAAGTGTGGGATGGAAATGTCAGATAAAGACAAAATGGTCTGCAGATACATTAGTGTTATGATGATATTAAATTACAACAGTATTTTATTAGTACCTGTTTTATATAACACAGTTAAACTATAAATTGCAGCCTCTGTAATAATGTCTTGCCCAATTCATCTTTAGAGGAACATGAAGCGAAAAGTCTGGGGATCAACACAGTCATTAAGATTCCTCCTTTTGGGAACCATGAATGTCTCCGGAATTTCACGGCAATCCAGCCAATGGCTTTTGAGATATTTCAGTCTGGACCGTAGTAATGGACCTATGGACCGACCGACTTAATAGTGCCATTATCTCTGCAACAAACAAACAAAAAAATCTACTCCAAAATGACCGCTTGAACACACAAATAGATTCTCTGGCAAAATAACACATGAAAAATGAGCTTCTACCTCTTTGGAGAAATAACGTATCACGTTTTTGTTAATCCTGCCATGGGTGTTTGGATCTGCATCCTTTATATGATGTTTTTTTATTATTATTATAATTTATTATTTTTTTACATCAAGCTTTGTTGAACACGTGAAGACGGAGATGTGGTGTTGCTGCATTATATTCCCCAGAAAGTTCAATCACACGCACCGTAATCAGTACACCTTTAACTCGTAGATAACAGCTTCCCCGAGCTAGCTGACAGCTTTGTTATTTCTGGGACGCTTTGTGCGTGCAGCAGTTTCAGGTTTTTGTCTCGGAGTGAAGGAGAGCTGTTCAGAAGCTGTGCAATTTGTCGCAAGGACACCAAGACACTGTTCCCTCTCTCACTCTCTCTCTCCTCCCCGCTCACCCCAATTTGTCATTTTGTGTCTCTCTCAATTATGTGCGGTTAATGCACAACTCACAGCGGTGGCACTAATTCAGAGACAGAACTTTAGAGATTTGTTTTTAGGATTCTGAATCGGGCTTGGACATGTGTACATTGTCAAAATGTGCTTTTTCAAATACAAAAATAGTGTTGGAACACTTTGGCCAAGGGCCACTAGTGGAATAGACCTGCCTATAACTGTGGAATTAGTGTTAGGGTTTACCAAAACCCTAATTCCAGTGCGTTTTGACCGTACACCCATTTCCCGATGTCCGAGCAACACGGGACCAAGACCAGCAAGTTCGGCATCCCTAAAAACCCCTGAGTACCAACTTTCATCTTTCTAGCAGCGACCCTTCACCGAAACCCTAACCCTAATTCCACTCTTCTAACCCCTATAACTGGAATTAGGGTTAGGGTTAGGGTTAGGGTTTGCCAAAACTCTAATTCCAGGCTTTTAACCCCTATGACTTTGGAACTAGGGTTAGGGTTTTGATGAAGAGTCGCTGCTAGAAAGATGAAAGTTGGTTCTAGGGGGTTTTCAGGGATGCCGAACGCATTGGTCTTGGTCCTGTGTCGCTCGGACATCAGGAAGTGGGCGAAAGTGTGAGATCGTTTGTGCGTTTTGACCGTACACCCATTTCCCGATGTCCGAGCAACACGGGACCAAGACCAGCGCGTTCGGCATCCCTAAAAAACCCCTAGTACCAAGTTTCATCTTTCTAGCACCGACCCTTCACCAAAACCCTAACCCTAATTCCACTCTTCTAACCCCTATAACTCTGGAATTAGGGTTAGGGTTAGGGTTTGCCAAAACCCTAATTCCAGGCTTATAACCCCTATAACTTTGGAACTAGGGTTAGGGTTTTGGTGAAGAGTCGCTGCTAGAAAGATGAAAGTTGGTACTAGGGGGTTTTCAGGGATGCCGAACGCACTGGTCTTGGTCCCGTGTCGCTCGGACATCAGGAAGTGGGCGAAAGTGTGAGATTGTTTGTGCGTTTTGACCGTACACCCATTTCCCGATGTCCGATCAACACGGGACCAAGACCAGCGCGTTCAGCATCCCTAAAAACCCCCTAGTACCAAGTTTCATCTTTCTAGCACCGACCCTTCACCAAAACCCTAACCCTAATTCCACTCTTCTAACCCCTATAACTCTGGAATTAGGGTTAGGGTTAGGGTTTGCCAAAACCCTAATTCCAGGCTTATAACCCCTATAACTTTGGAACTAGGGTTAGGGTTTTGGTGAAGAGTCGCTGCTAGAAAGATGAAAGTTGGTTCTAGGGGGTTTTCAGGGATGCCGAACGCATTGGTCTTGGTCCTGTGTCGCTCGGACATCAGGAAGTGGGCGAAAGTGTGAGATCGTTTGTGCGTTTTGACCGTACACCCATTTCCCGATGTCCGAGCAACACGGGACCAAGACCGGCGCGTTCGGCATCCCTAAAAACCCCCTACTACCAACTTTCATCTTTCTAGCGGCAACCCTTCACCGAAAACCTAACCCTAATTCCACTATTCTAACCCCTATAACTCTGGAATTTGGGTTAGGGTTAGGGTTTGCCAAAACCCTAATTCCAGGCTATAACCCCTATAACTAGGGTTAGGGTTTTGGTGAAGAGAGTTTTGGTGAAGAGTCACTGCCAGAAAGATGAAAGTTGGTACTAGGGGGTTTTCAGGGTTGCCGAACGCACTGATCTTGGTCCTGTGTCGCTCGGACATGAGGAAGGGGGCGAAAGTGCGAGATCGTTTTATGCGTTTTGACCGTACACCGTATTACCCTATAACCAGCGCTATTCAACTTCATTAGCAAGTTGGCCAAATATGAATAACAAAGGGGGCTCATGGACCACACAATACTTTTTCAATTAATCACTGCAAATAAGTCATAAATACCTATGCGCTGCATCCTTGTGTGTGTTCCAACAGGGGCGATGCTCAGGTGGGTTGTAGTGACACAAGTGACGTTACGGATTACAGATTTTTGCCGCTCATGATCATCTGCATGCACCAGTGGCAATACAATACATGCCAGCCCAATTTTCAGGCAACCTCTTGCAGGCCAGACAAAAGTTCCCAGGGGCCTTATCCGGCACACGGCCCGCTAGTTGAATAGACCTGTCCTAGACTGACAGTACTGGGCCAGGCCTGTACTGCCCTGCTTTTTTTCTCTCTCTCCCATTCAGCTGTCAGCCCAAAGCACAGTGTTTTCACTTCAGACTCACTCAGGTTTCTGGATTGTTGGGCCCCAGACCTTATTAAGAAATAGTGAAGCTCCTGTAGGACGCCTTCTATCTGTACCAGGTGCCGAGTGTACCGCGCATATTTTAAAAACAGGTTTTTATCTTGTGCTCAAATCAGGATTTCCAGTCACATAAAGGGAATCCATGAATTTACTGAAGAACGAAACGTTGACAGGTGTGTTATTTTATTTATATGTGTCACGTTTGTTCAGTACTTGTCATCAGTCACATGTGGGATCTGAGTCTTATATCTCTGTCAGTCTCTCAATATAACATTTATTAGAATATGTGCTGTGACACGTCCCCTGAGCCCCTGATGTGCTTGTAAAAGTGTAAAATCATATGAAAAAATAGGGCCCGTACATACAGACAATTCTAACACTGAAGGCTCTATTTGGAGGAACATGTGACAAACAGGCATCAACACGTAGGAAAGGCTGTGATGTGGATTCAGACGTGAAATCACGACGTGATATCAGCTCATGTTCACTCCACTTTATGCATCAGTATTTTAACACATTTGTGTATAACAGAGGAGGCTTTCTGCACAGTGCGTCATCTTAATGCAAACCTTTTACTTTTACTTACCTTTTACTGCTTTCTTGTCCTCATATTATAATTTTTTGAAGTGCGGTGCACTTCAATATATTTCCAGCGTGTGCCTCTGCATCTCGTTTTAATTTCAAGCATGGCGCGACCTCAGCGATGACTTGCTTTTAAATGACCACCTGACCGCGAGCTGACCGTGACTCCGGGTTTATTCATCACTATCTGCAGCTTCTCGAAGTAACACATTGACTGTTCCCTCTCTCCTGGAGGTGGTGGTGAAAACTCGCACGGAGTACCAGACGGAGAAGAAGAGGCTGAAGGTTCCCAAGGTGGAGGAGTTCACCATCAGCATCACTGACGGGGTGTCTGAAAGACTCAAGGTAAGAACGGATCGAGCAATGGTGAATAAAAAAAACACTGTCTACTTGTTTAGCTTTAGGGATGCAAAAAATAGACGAATATCCAAGTGAACATTTTTGTATTGTTTACGCTTTGTTTTGTCATCGTTGCCTTAATAGGACGCATTCTTCTGACATGTGTACAGTGCACTCTGTGTGACCCGGGTTGACTGCCAGCGTGGTTTTTTAGAAATCCACCAGCTGTATGCTCCGCTCACTATGTAAATACTCAGGAGGTAGACATGCACGCTCAACTGCAGATAAACACGCAGTGACAACATGAATATCTCATGAACGTCATGCTCGGTGATGGAAGGAGTGCATTTACATTCTCCGTTAAGATTTGAGGCACTGGAACTCTATTCTAGCTTTACATATATTACACAACACTATATGTTCTACTCCCAAACATTTAAGAAATAACATTACATGTTCATTCTAAAGATGAAACTAGATTTACGTAAAAAATCACAAGGATCTTATATCTCAAAGAAACCAATTTACAAAACGACCCAAATGTATCCTCACATTATGATGTCACTTGATATGCATATTTACTTTTGACTCCACTTCTTTACTTCCATCTTTTGTACTTGTACTTGTACTCTGAGCAGGACTTTTACTTGCGTGTGCGTGCGTGTGTGTGTGTGTGTGTGTGTGTGTGTGTGTGTGTGTGTGTGTGGGTGTGTAGGTGTGTAGGTGTGTAGGTGTGTAGGTGTGTGTGTGTGTGCGTGTGTGTGTGTGCGTGTGCGCGTGTGTGTGTGTGCGTGTGTGTGTGTGTGTGTGTGTTTGTGTGTGTGTGTGGTGTGTAGGTGTGTAGGTGTGTAGGTGTGTAGGTGTGTGTGTGTGTGTGTGTGTGTGTGTGCGTGTGTGTGCGCGTGCGTGTGTGCGTGTGCGCGTGTGCGTGTGCGTGCACCATTCCAACAACATCTACATCACCGAGGCACTGTCTGTTCCACTCTGCAGTTGTTAGGGGAGACCAAGGGTAACTTAGGTTGTCATGGCAGCAAAGAAAACCTCCCTCCGTGGCAACCCTGACGCAGACGAGAGAGGCGAGAAAGTGTGCAAGCAGAGGTGTGCGAATGTCGGAGCGTGTGCGTGTGTGTGTGTATAAATGGAAGGTGTAATGAGAGTGAGAATGGTTGTTGAAAGCGGAATTAGATATTGGACACCTAAAGACGCTGTGTGAATGTCAGGATCACGCAAGCACGCACGCACGCACGCACGCACACACACGCACACACACGCACACACACTGCTGCACTGAAACTGTTTCAGAGCTAGCGTTGCTGTCAGGGTTGAGTTGTAAAACTGCATCGCCTGGGTCTCTGCAACACAATACCCTGAAGTAGGCGTCTAGGAAATTTGGCGGACAAGCACGTCAGGAATCCTTTGGAACGTACTCTCACAATCAACATTATGATATATGACGTTTTAGTTTTGATGTGAATAATAAATAAATAAATACCGGATCTTCACCGCGTTGATGCAGAAGATGATGGAATATTTCCTCCCCTGAAAAATATTGTTGTTGCTCCTTTTCAGCATTGGCCTCAAACAATATGAAGGGCATTGTTAGATCCGTGAAACTTGCAGCCCAAAATCTCTGATGGTTCATTCGGATCCGATATTTCAAAGAAATAGTGATAAAAGTAAAACCACCCTTACACTGTCGGATGAGGTGTGTCTGTATCCACCATGTTGTACAACAAAATTGGTTGTGGATGGCTTTGGCAGGTGTCGCGGAGACTTGTGGACGTGTGACTCTTGCCGTGGCGGAAACAAAATTAGGACAAAGTGTTGACACGTTGTCAAACGGCAAGGGGCGAGTTGCGGCGTTGCCTATTGGGAGTTGATCAAAATGTCGCGGCGGACTTAACAATCGGGGCTCCGGTGCGTCGCACAACATCAGCTTTTCACTCGGGCAGAATCGCATCCCAGTCGTTGTGATTTTTTCATGTCATGTCGGCCGTTTTGGGGGAGCTGATGCAGGCATGCACAAACACACACACGCACGCACAGTTTGGAGCACAGCATGCTGTGCAATGCAGAGCAAACGGTTCTGGATGAAAAAGCGTACACGTCTCTTCACTCCTCAAAGCTTTGCAGATTGTGTTGATGGATGAAAAGCTCCGAATCTGCAATGCTCTCTCGTCTGCCCTCGCTCACTGTCTTCCTCCTGCTCCGCCGTCTCCTCCGCCCTCTGATGCTGCTCCTTTTACTTTTGTTGCATACATGCAATGCAGAAGCCTACATGTTCCCCTCTTTCGTTCCTTATTTTTTTTATGTATGCGCTTTAATTCTAGATTATATCTCAGGCCTTTATCTGGTCACACAGACTTGGCTTCTCATGTGAGTTCCTTGCTTCGATTATCTCTCCCATCCCTCCTCCTCCTCCATCCCTCTCTATTGCCCCAACATTCCTTCCTCGCAAGACCTGGTCCATGTGCCCTCCCTCTCTTTTGTTCTGTCTGTCTTCATTTCTCCCAACAGACCTGAGCTTCAGCATACTTCCTGTAGTTTTCTTATTCTCCCCCAAAACAAACTCACGGCACTTTTCACACATCATTATCAGTCTCCACCTGGAAACCTCTGGAGAGCTAATAAGGAGGATGTGAGCGATGTCGACGGGAGAGACGGCCAGAAATACACGTGCATGTTATAGTGTTCTGCTATATTTCAGCTGACAAAACATAAGAAAGATAAGAAATGCAAAAATATATGGATATTTTCCCAGCAGTATCAGCTTTTGGCAATGTAAGTGAGATACATGTTTTTTAGTATTATTTTTGGCCATAGAAGAGCTTGGTTACATTTAGGGAAACTATGTCAAATGATTCAAATGAAGAGAAAGTATTCCAGGCAGAAATGAACGTTTATATTTGTATGTATTACCATTAAGTGTGATATAAAGATATATTGGGGGTATAGAAGTTACCTCATTAAAGGTGATGATTTTATCTGCTCTATAAAAAAAGATAGAAACTCTTTAATATTCCTTGCTTATTTTCTTAACAATGTGAATGCTGGTCTAGCTGTAAAAAAAAAAGATGGCTGAAAGTGAGGAGTTAGAAAGGTGTTGTTTGGAGACAAGCGCAGTGATTTGGTTGAAATTCAGCTCCTGACCTTTTTTGCAAAAAAAACAAAAAAAAAACATTTTCTCTCTTCTTTCTACTTTCTTTCGTTCCCACCGCGTTCAAGCGCCGACTTTGTAATAAAAAAGAAAATGCCACGAAGAGCGGCTGCGAAGATGAGACCTTGGATGGTAGGCGAGGATTAATCTGGCTCAGTGGGGCAGGGATTGAAGGATGCAGGTGCGGGGAGTGATGAGGCGCAGATTTGATGTGCGTTGTCCCAGTTGTATTCTGGCTCGCTCTCACTATCCAGAAAACACGGTGTACTTGGCAGAGGGGTCTCGCCCAACAAACACACACACACACACACACACATACCCACACACGCATACCCACACACTGCTGCAGGACTGAAACAAACACACACACACACACACACACACACACCCTGCCCAACACATGCCAACAAAAGCCTCATCATGAAAACTCACACACACACACACAAACACACACAGACGCACACACAGAGCTACACGCGCACACCCACATACTCTTGCCGGACTGAAACACACACGCACCCTGCCACACACATGCCAACCTCATGCAAACTCACTCACACAGATACACACCCCCACAGATACACACACACACACACACACACACACACATGGTCAGCCCTCCTCCAAAACAATTATCCCATTATTAGGTCCACTTTGCCTTCAGATAAAAGCTGCGCCGCAGTCTGCCGCCTCCACAGAGGGCCTTCGCTGTTTGTTTTGGGGTGGAGGTAATTACGGTGGTGGTTTGAAACCTCACGCAGCCACATATTGTTCTCCCTGCTTTTTATATGGGTGACTAATCGTATGCTGATCATGGGGAGAGTGTATAGCTGTGGACTACTTTTAGTCAAACACCCACCCCGATTTTAACGCACGCTGAAAGGACGAGAACATCAGAGGGAGGATTAGAAATAATGCGGTTGTCTACCGTGAGGATGGGGTGGACATGTTTTTCGAATTGGCTGGTGTTATGATCAGGAGCAGGGAAGCCACATATCAATAACCTTTAGGGATTTTAAAATTGGATGAGTAAATGCTTTTCTAATTATGCACCAGCTAAAGAAGCACAATTTAATAGTTTTGTTTTTGTTATGCCGTTTATTGTGGTCAGACCTGTGGCTTAAAAAAATCCAGTAAGTTTCCAGAATGTTATAATTTTCTTTAGTTTTGTTTGTCCCCCACACCTTTGTCCTTGCATTAATACGTCCACACGACATTGTGCCGGTGTTTGAGTTCCGAAGTAGCTCCGGTGTAATTGGTTGCGGAGGCCTCTTTTGGGATTCAGCCTCGCACTCGTCCCTTTCTCGTCTCCCCGTCTTCCTCCCTTCACCCTCATCCTCGCTCATCAAAGGCACGGCCGCAAAGTAAGTTTTACAACACATCTAACACAAACACTCTCACGGCTCCCGTTAAAACTGTGCCAGCTCCTAGTGGCTGATTTTCAAAGACATTCTTTTCCTTCAGAATTGGCCTCTGTGATAACATTTCAGTAGCCAGACGCGGTCCCCAGATCTTACAGCCTGGACGTGCAGGCAGACTTTTTAAGAACGCAAGGGGGAGTTGCTGACGGAAGTGGCTCTGGCTGCAGCGCTCAGTTTAGTTGGTAGGAGGGTTTTGGCTTTATTTTGAGCAACACAGTCCGTTGTGGGGTGTGAAAAAAAAAAAAAAAAAACATGCAGCGAGAAGGGGCTGTTAATGGGCTGAACCGAACCAGCCTGCATGCGGACGGTGTCTTTACGCTCCACTGAGAAACAAACGCGTCCCCGGTCCGGTCTGCGGGGCGTCCCGACAGAGCCGACTCCTGTTTGAGTCATTTGTCAGAGCAGAGAGGTCCCCTGTGTTTGAGACGCCCTGACAGGCACTCAGACGAGCCGGACGCTCACTGTCTCCAGGGGTGGACAGACAGACAGACAGGCTGCTAACTACACACGCTATTGCTGTGTGTGTGTGTGTGTGTGTGAGTGAGTGATATTTGGGGTGATTTATAACTCCAGATGGCTTCTGTTCTGCTCTACTTCTCGCTTCAGATCTCGTATCAAACGGCACCTCAAAGGACGGCGGACTTCCCTCACTGTCCGCCGCCTATCGGTATCAGCAGATGTGAATGTACATGAACATAAATCATCTCTCTCGCCCTTTGGGCGGAGGGGAAGGGTTAAAAAAAATCCAAACCCTTCTCATCTCAAAGGTCAAGAGACGGATAAAATCCAATTTGCCATTACAGAAACAGAACGGCACACCGATCTGAGATCCTGTCTTCCTCTTTTTTATTACAAGGACACGGAGGCGGCCACATCCACAAACTCCGTTGTTGGACTAAATAAGTCAGGTTGCCAAACGGAGTGGTTGCCAAGTCTAAAAAGGATTTCTGAGCCTGATCCATGGCCAAAAAGTCCATGCAATCATATTGAATTAAAGTCTCTTCTTGTTTTCAAATCTACCTCAGCTCAGGGCAGGAATCCGAACCCCTTATTGCGTTTTCGAAATTTCCGTGCTGTTTCTTTCACATCCGATTTGCAAAAGAATATTAACCCACAATTTAGGATGTGAACTGAAACGTTAATTAAATGGACCCCTGGCAGTAAATGATCAGAGATGTTTTTGGTAATGCTGCAGATAATAGAAAAATTGTGATTCCATTTATTGTTGCCACAAATAAATATGTTATTTTATCTCACCGCATGTTTTTTGTTTAAGCATTTTTCTAAGTTCATATATTAGCTGTGCCCAATCATAAATAAATGGTTGGGGCTTCTCTCCCTGCAGAAATTATAGTTCACGATACATGCTTATTCACTCAACATGGGTTTGTAATTAAACGTGACACACCAGCTGATAAGTACGATGTTCTCCACACTGTCTCAACTGTCGTACAGGAATTCACAGTTTATGTTCCCCATCCCTCTGAGCAGGGGTGGATTCAGTGAGTTGGAGGGTATAGCACATTTCAGAAAATGTGAAAATATGATCCACACAGACTGAGCGTGTGCACTAACTGCTGCCATATGTTTGATATTCTAACTTGGATGAGGCGAGTGTATATGCAAACAAGATTTTATTATTTCATATTTATAGCTCATTGAAACGATTGAAGAACGATCCCTTTTCCTTTTGACCTTAAAATCCCTAATTAAGGCTAAGTACCTTAACGGCTACTTGCCAATCGCTTGAAATGTGTGATTTAATGGTGTATGTTAAATATGCACGTGATATATCACACTTGCTTTTTGTTCGCACAAGTAAGTGATGTGATAATGATGACAATGCAAAGAAATTCAGGCCCCCGCAATACCTGGACCACACAAGCACACACAGACACACACAGATTGCCGCGTACACGGTGAACATATGCAGGGCCATAAAAAAAAACACCCATGAGACTTAGAGCTGGGGAGACTTTTGAGTAATGAACCTTGTCTTGTGATGTAAACAGCTCAGTAGAGGTGTGCGTCGTGTCTAAGCGGGTGTGCCTGTGTGCCTGTGTGTGTGTCGGGCATGGATCCCATCATTAATTATATCTCCTCGTTTGCAACATCTTCATTTCGCAGAGGAGGAGCTGATTAGCAAATCTAATCCAGATGTTTAGCGTCTCCTCAGAGACTTATTGCTGATTCACAATTAGTGTCTCTTTTTGTGTGCGCGCGCGCGTGTGTGCTGGCATGCTGGTGTGATCACATTATTGAGAATGCCTTTTGATTTGTCGTCATTATAGATTTATAGATATAGAGGAATTGTTTTTTTTTTTTTTTGGTCATTGTGGCCTGGTCGAAGCATTTAAGTCTTTGTCCCTTTCACCCCTCACCATCATCACCCGCAGAGCACAGTGACCTCCGTGAGGCGTCTCTTACCGAGATGACAACGTGCTTCCAATCGCCTTTGAAGTTTGGGTCTCCATAGAGACCTGGCTTAATTGGGCGACATGAGCATAATTAGCATCTGTCTCCTGCCGAACACGCACCGTCTCCCTTGCTACTGTACCGTGAGGATTCTTTGAGCATGTGGGAGAAAGACTTTTGATTAACAATTCACTATAAATACTCACGCACAGAAATTACAGATTAGCTCACCGCTGGCAGTTTGACCCCCCCGTAGGTTTAATTTTTTTTTTTCCCTGACAGGATTATTTCCGAGAACAGGGGCTGTTCATCAATAAAGCTAGAAATGCAGTACACAGTGTAAGGACGGATTATAATCCTAACTTGAATATGAACACAAAATGACACCAGAGTTGTTTGATTTCTACATCTAGAATTTTAGGACGATTAATATCTTAGGATGCACGTCGTGTGCGCTGGATGCACGTGCCTTGCCTGGGCTTCTTGGATTTTATAAGACCTCTGGGTTGGTACACGTAACCTGTGTAACACCAAATCTTTATGACGCAGGGCGCCACGCTTTTTCCCCGCTTGTCAGCACGTAGGCCACTTTGGTGTGGCTAAAAAAGAAACAAAGACTCCTACTGTGCTTTTATGGAGGAGACTGCAGAGCAGGGGACGTTCAAGTACAAAAAACATTTTGTAGCTCGCTCAACTCAGGATGTGCACAGTCAGAGAGAGAGAGAGAGAGAGGGAGGAGATTATGTTATTGCACCAAACCGAATTGAGTTTTTTACCTTTACAAAGTCTATGCACGTGACAAAGAAGCCTTAATACTTAATCCTTGAATTCAGTGTTTGACGACTGCAGTCATCAACACACGCATCCTTCTTCAGCTTTACTGAATAAGTAGAGTGACCTTTAAGGGAAATGGTGGCTCTGTTATGAAATCACCTCACGTACACAGAAAAACAGCATGAGCACCGCATAAGCATCCACAACGTTTACTTTATATTTATAGTTTTTTTTTTATTATTTGCGAGAGATTAGTGTAGCTCTTTACCAGACAAAAGCCCCCACGAGGCTCCGAGAACCTCAGCCGACCTGAGGTCGGGGGGAAAACCTTTGTGTTTTGTCAGACTGACATTTCAACAGTTTGGGTTTTCCATTGGAGACTCCTGTTTTGAACTCCTTTGTCCACCCCACAGTAGCTGTAGCCGCTCCTCCGGAGCCCAAATCCCTGCACACAGTCTCCTTGACATCCCTCGGCCCCAAATCTCAGATCCTTCACTCTCCAAACGATCCGTGCTTTGAGACTTGTCTTTGTTCCACTGGCTCAAAACAAAGCACCGCGGAAGGACAGCTCACACAATTAACTTCAGTCTGCAATGCGAAAAAAAAAATCTATGAAAACGGCAGAAATGGCTCTGTTGTTGTGTTGCCATTAAAATAAATATATATTTTTTTCCTTTAAAACTGACAAGTATCTATATATGTGTAAAAGCCACTTCAATAGACCAGTAAATAAATGTACTTAACTTCTGCGTTTAAATAATACTCTTTAAGTACTTAATGCTACTCTGCACTGCTACTGCATTTCAGTTATAAATCATGTATATTTAACCAGCTTACATTTATGTTACAGCTCCTTAGAAGTCTTCTTTTATAAGAAGAATATAACCATCTTATGAATTAATAATTGAATGCTAATGAATTTCCGCATTAAAGCAAAAATATTAATAATGTACAAAGTGAGTTGTTTTATTTTACTTTATCTGTTAATACGTCATGTACTTGTGCAGTGCTTTGAATGTAGAGTGGATGATTATTATTCTGTGATGATAATAGGGTTTAGAGCCAAAATGGCCCCTGCTGTCTTGTGACAGGATACCTAAAAAACAACTATTGAGTGATAATGCGCGAACCCAATTTATTGATTGGCTTTTATTTACCTGAGGTTATAAGCTCCAATAATAATCTGAATTATCCTGCCATTTAATTTATATTCCACGTACACAGACTTTAGATAGGGGCTTGGTGTTTTGCCCAAGGACACAAAGGGATCAAACATGTGACCTTTCGGTTATCATTACTGGTTTCCACCCACTTGCCCTCACAGGTATCCTGTGACCCACTTCATTAATTTCCTCATTGCAAAGCTGCCTTAAGAGGATAGGAGAATATTTCATTTACATTTTTATATGGCTTTTCTGATCCCCGGCTCTAACGCTCACCCATGTGACACGTCGGTGAGGGCTTAGTGTCTCGATTAAACTCTTCAGCAGGACACATTTCCATCTGCACCGCAGGTTCCTGAGGCTAAACTGGTCGGTGTATACCCAGAGGGGATGGATAAAGAAACTTTTGAGTTTTTTTACTCGTGCATTTTAATGTGCTGGGTTGAGTTGAACAGTTGATGAAATTGTCTATATTAAAGTTATCGTTTTCCCCCGGGAAATATGGCCCAAAACATATTTATGTTGTGGAGAGGTGCAATGTAAGGCCATCAGAGAAGGCCAAAGTCAGTGAGGCTGCCAATCAATACCCAAACAAGGTTCTGATCTGTACTCCGTTGGCCCGAAGGCTTCAAGCTAGGCAGGATAACAAGGTGGTGTAGCTCAGACAAAGAAAACGAGGAGGGTGAAGGTGAAGAACACATTAAAAGTTCAACTCTATGCAAATCCCAAACAGAAACATCCCAAAATTCAATTATATTTCAAAATGTGGCCATTTTTTGTAATTTTTCGACCAGTGTTTCCATCTGTTGTGATAGAACATGATCAAACAAGTGAAAAGGTCATCCTGGAAAAAGACAAATTACCTCCATTATTCCTGGTAAACTAGCGAGCTTTCTAAATGTAGCCGCTGCAACTAATGCTGCACCTAATCTGTAATAATTACATTATTTTTTCGGGGGGTTTGGTAAGATTTGGTGGGTAGAACCTCACCATTTGTCTTTTTGACAAATGTGAGCTGGTAAAAAATGTTAAATAAATACCACCCCTGACCTCTTCTTAATGATGCAGCTTCTCTCCCGGACCTCAGAACGACAGGTGACATTTTAACTACGGATAGAAGATCCAAGTGTTCTTTACCCACTGTTATTAATTGGACCGGCATTCTGCACTTATTAATGTTGGATGTTAAATCCAGCGTACGTGCTCTGACTTTAGCCTCCATCTGACCTTTAAGCAATTTCATTAATTCTTTCGCTCTCTCTCCACGCGATGGCTCGACCCGTCATGAAGTTCTTTAATTTCATTCGTCAACAAACTCCCCCTGAAGGCATCACAGATTATTGGAGTCAAGATGAACTGTATTTAACGTTAGAACATTTCACATTTGATATTAATAGCTCTATTTCTTTGCATGCAGCTCAGCATATCTTCCCCGTACAGTGTGAGGCTTCAGTGTAGAGTTTCCTATATGCTGCTATCCAGAGGGTGTCAGAGGGGTTATATTGTATTTGGAATAGTTCTTTTAAGTGACGGATCGATTGTTGTATCATCTGATCTGTCTGCCTGCCTGCCTGTCTGTCTGTCTGTGCCGCCTGCTACCAAGTGAGAGAACGACGCTCTCCATCTGCCCCTGGATCTCTGTCTTTTACTCTCTGCCAGCCTTTTCTCTCGCTGCTTTATGGCCGTGACGTCTCCTCCTTTTATTTCTCACTTTGCTTCCTCTGTCACTCTGTTATCTGTTTTTATTATCGTCATTTTTCATTTTTCGCATCCCTCTCCTGTCACACGCCCACCTCTCTCTCTCTCTCTCTCTCTCTCTTTCTCTCTCTCTCTCTCTCTCTCTCTCTCTCTCTCTCTTCTCTCTCTCTCTCTCTCTCTCTCTCTCTCTCTCTCTCTCTCTCTCTCTCTCTCTCTCTCTCTCTCTCTCTCTCTCTCTCTCTCTCGCACTCTCGCAGACACCCACTTACATATTTTACACTTTACCCACAAATGACTGCGTGGAGGTGTCTGCGCTCCCATATGGCCTGTGGGGTTCAGGCAGTGTGAGTGTAGTGCAAGCGAACAAACCGCGGCACCTAAAGAAAGAGAGGAGAAAAAAAATCGTATGTTAAAGAAACACAGTGTGAAAAAAAAAAAAAAAAGTAATTACAGTAAGAGGCCGTCTTTGACCTC
The DNA here is from genome assembly GCA_016785305.1 of Colistium nudipinnis. Taxonomy (NCBI): domain Eukaryota; kingdom Metazoa; phylum Chordata; class Actinopteri; order Pleuronectiformes; family Rhombosoleidae; genus Colistium; species Colistium nudipinnis. The sequence goes on from JAFBJU010000458.1 coordinate 652,622, forward strand.
ATAATGCAACGTGCAACGATAAACGATTCAGGGGAAAGGTATTTTCTGGGAATCAGACACAGTCAGTTCCTGCCAGTCCGTGCTAAAGCAGGCGGCGTATGTATGCGTGTGCATGTGTGCATGTGTGCTTGTGTGGGATTGTGTGTATAAACATAAACAATAGATAAAGTGTGCTTAATCTGCAGCCAGGGGATAAGAGAGCCGTGGAGCAGTGGAGCAATCCTTCTGGATCTTTTGTAATCTGCTTTGATTGTTTGCGTTTCTCCATAATACACAATAGTCTAGAGCTGTGCAGCTGCCTGTTGTTTCACTGATAGGAGCAACAACACAAATCATTCTCCTCAAAAGAAATTTCTATAGGTTCATTTGGATCATTGCATATTTCAATGCGGGTTTCCAATTCACATTTAAACAGAATCAAGGCCATTGTATAGATAAAAAAAAATATATATATATTCATAATTCTGATCTACTTCTGGATTTATAAAAATCTGTAGTAAGTCTATGTTTTTTAGGGTATGATCAATATTGCCATCTTTGAAAGTAAAACAAAAAATCACATTATAATGTCAGAGAAATCAAAATATGATCAGTTGAAATGGGGGCGGGGGGGGCTCATCTCCTCTTCTTCGTCCAACTTCCAGCCACACACTGTGTGTCGACCTACAGTCCAATCCAAGAAAAATACAAAACAAACGTCTGTTATCTGTGTCCCACAGCCAACAGGATGACGGTTGCGTGTCGGGGGTGATAGTTTTTGAGTGACGCGGGCGGGGGAGAAGCTTCCATGTTGGGAGATGTCTTTGGACGCTTCATTCAGTGATATTTTATTCTGTTTCTGCACATCTGTACTACGCTCAGTGCGACGCAGCACGAGAGGAGTGTTGTGTCAGGCCCGGTGGATACTGGCAGACAGACGGATGAATCCACTTCATGCATGGAGGGAGGCTTCATCCTGCGGGGAGAGGGTGCGTTGCCCTGGCGACCTCCCGCAGTTTGCTGCGGATTTCAGCCAGATTATGAATAATGGAGAAAGGTCAGGATGGATTTTTGAATAGACTTACACAACACACGGCTGTGGTTTCTGGTGCACGGCGTGTGTTATTGCCTGAACCATCGCTGGGACTGCTGCTGCTGCTGCGGCTGCTGCATGGAATCGTTGGTTGACATGACAGGCTCTGCTCTCAGGGTCCACTAATCTGTATCCCTGTGCCATGACCTATTTGTTATTTGTTATTTCGTCAGCTGAATGACTCGTTATTAGCGACGTGACAGTGTTCGTCTCATGTTTCGAAGTATTTGAGCCGAGTCGGGTCCCAACATTGCTCGCCGCATGATACGAGGAGCTTTACAGTAATCCCTCTGCTTAATAAGCTGTTTTATGTACATCGCTATTCAAATGGAGGGGGGGCGGGTGTCCGGGTGAGACTTAATCACTCACTTCACATCTGTTGCTTCCCCGGGTCACCCTGGCTTTAAAAAAAAAAAACCTGTCCTTTTAGTGGCTCGCAGTGTGCGACGTAAGCAGGCGTAATTTATGAAGGGGTGTCGGCGGCGGCCGAGGCCGAGAGTCGCGTCCCCCGGTCGACATCGAGTAAACAGCCACTTAACTTGTGTGTCCCTGTCCTCCCCTACACGGCGCTGACGGAGACGGACGATCGCTCCCGCGTGTTAATTGCGCTGACATCTCGTCGACATAGATCACAAAGAACTGAGAAGGGCCAAAAGGCCCGACCAATAGAGATGGAAACGGGAAATGAGCGATCTTCGTCCATGACGTCCCATTTTCCGCCCACTGGCTGGGGTAAATCAGCCTTTTTTTTTTGTTTGTTTTTATTAAGTGGCAAAGCGGAGAGCCATCCACCCATGCAGGAATATGCATGCACCACGCATACCTGCGGTGGCATTTGGGACCTGGCAGACGGTGCTGGCATTTTTTTTTCTTTTTTTCTTTTTTTAAACACGGCTATCCTTATGCGCCTCCCTTGCATAAGTAGGAGGAAACAAATCCTTTTATATGTTAATCTGCTTTGCTACAACATTATCTAGCCTTCCAGGGAAATAAATATTTCACACCTCCAACCAGACGGAGGCATCAATATGCAGGAAATAAATGGATTATTTCCAGCGTTTTTGAGAGATAAGCTCTGCTTTTTTGACTGTCGCTAAGCATTTTTCACACTGCGTGTATTTGGATTTTTGGACACATTTTTTTGTGCAAGCAAATGCCGGAAACATTTCATACTTGTTTGGTTTTAATGGAAGCTGACCGCAGCCTTTTGATTTCGCCACGCGCTTGTAATTACACGCGTTGATTAGACGAGCTGTTAAACGGTTTGATTTACACACTGGAGCGACTCGGAGCTCAGTTGTTTTTTTTCCTGCTGCTGTTGTCAGGAAACATTCAGAAAGGAGATCCAGGTTCCTTTAGTTCACTGGAAATCAGCAATTTGGATGACAGGAGCTGAATTAATTCAACGCGCCCGAGTAAAACCAAACTGAAATAAACAACACGGAAAAACTCAGGATGGATTGTAAAGTTAGCTGCTTTCATATTCGGCAAATTCTAAAGCAGCCCTGTGAGAGGCCATTGAATTCAAAGGCTTCTATTAAATATTATTTTCACCAAAAACAGGATAAGAATTTTGTATTATTGTATATTTTTATATTTACATAGAGTATAGCTTTTCCTACTAAAACCATAAAAAATGGTTCATTGGGGAGGTTGGAAGGTTTTGATAAACATCATCTCGGAGAAATCTTTTATCGTGCACTAAAACAACCCAACATACTTGACATAGACCAATGGAGAACCGGAACAGCAGATGAATTATTGTCACATGCTCCGGTTGAACGTCCCCGAGTCGCTGTCTCGTACTTAACCTCGCCTCGTTTTCACGTGTCCGTGGAAACGAGGCGGTTTTTAACTGTGTCACAACAGCGACACATTCATCACTTCACTCAACGGGAGCACCTTGCCTTGAGGAGGCGTCGACCTCAGTCAGCAGCCTCTCACCATTTATTATGATTGCACACACACACACACACACACACAAAGACACACACCAGTGCACATACTCCATCTTCCCTGCTGGCTCACCTTAATGACATCCAACATACATCAACCATACACCCAAAATACCTCTTCATTGCTGTAGGCCACGCGCACACACACACACACACGCACACACACACGCACACAGACACACACACAGACACACACACACTGACCAGCATTTCTCTCCACACCAGGTGACCATCCTGATCATCCTGGCCCTGGCCTTCCTGGCCTGCATCGTGTTCCTGGTGGTGTATAAAGCCTTCACCTACGACCACGCCTGCCCAGAGGGATTCATTTATAAGGTGAGACGCGTCACTTTCGCAGCGATACCGCACCTCTTCATTTCTGAACTTTCCTGTGACGCAGAAGCCAAAGAAAGAGACTCTATCCAGGCCTATATCATATGTCGTTCGCCATGTTGTGGCTTACTGCCCATTTCATATCAATTGCCACATTATGGTGGGCTTCTCATCAACAGACTTAAACAACGATCGAGGCAGGACATTATGTAGGTTATGTATTTTATGGGAGAAAAATGCTTCAGTGTGTGCCCCGCTGTAAAACTCCTACATCAGCCCGCCCAATTCTAGATAAATGGATTCTAATTTGGGATGGATTGAAATCGGTGGGAATGTGGAAGGGAGCCGGAGCAAATCAAAAAGGAGCTATAACCAAATGGCTGAGGTCGTAAAAGGAAATGTCTCCTACAGCCGTCCTCAGCTGTAGGGAGAGAAATGTCGGGTGTTACAGTCGAATCCTTAAAGTTTTACAGCGGACGGCTGCAGCCTCTCTTCTTGTCCTCTCCTCCCCTGAACTCAGACATTTCCACCGCACTGCACTTGAACGCTTCACAGTACTTTGTGGAGGGTCACCTTGGAAGTCTGTGTCTCTGGACAAATCTGGGTTGTTTTTTTTTCTTTTTTTTTTTTTTTTTAGATGGAATAAATCTACTTGCAGGCTCACAACCTCTGCAGGGGCTCAGACTGCAGTCAGCCGAGGTATTATTAGCTGTGTCACATAAGCGTGCACGCAAACCAGACCTCACAATATAACACAAAAGAGACACGTCTGTAAAGGTGTAAGTATAAACTCACCCAAATGTCGCTAATATATACATCCCTATTTTAATCGCATTCTGAAGCTGCAACAACGCGTCCAAGAATATAAATGGCTTCTTCTTCGTCCTCATTACTCCCCCGAAAAAAACTAGATTATAGGTTAGATGCTGTCAAATGTCTCCATCCACCCCAACGTCCTATAACCTCGTAGCAACTAGATGATTAAACCTCTAACTGTGATTAGTTGTTTTTTTCCAAAATCAGATTTGTGTTCTTGTATGAATAAGATGAACCTGCGATTATGCCTGGTATAGAGAAGCATGGTGAGAAAAGACCTCACCAACAGTTTAAAAGTCGTTCAGCGCTAGGATCCTGTCTTTAGGATTGACAATGAAACTAAAATATTTTGCTTCTCCTTTCTCCTGTGGCAGCACAAGCGCTGTATCCCGGCCTCCCTGGAGGCCTACTACGCGGCCCAGGATGCCAACTCCAGGGGCCGGTTCTACACAGTGATCAGCCACTACAGCATGGCCAAGCAGACCACCTCCCACTCCGTGTCCCCCTGGCTTCCTGGAGGAGTGGGGGGACAGCAGCAGCAGCAGCAGCAGCACGACGCTAAGCCCCCGAGTGGCGAGGGCCACTGAACGTTCAACATAAACGTGTGGTGACCACATGCAGACACGCGCAGACACGAGGAAAACACACACACAAACACACACAAGGTCGGGTGTAGACACAGACGTATGATATGTAGACAAAAGAGGTGCACACCAACACAGCAGCTACATATATATATATATATGTATATATATATGTGTGTATATATAAATATATATACACAGATATATAGATCACACACACAATCACATCGCCAGGCCAAACTGTTTCCCATTGATCTTTTGCACTCTTGGGGGGAAATCGTCATCTGCTCATACACACACACACACACACACAAACACAAACAGTCTGCTCGTCGTTACCTCGTTTACTCCCCCTCCTCTAATTTATTATTTATTGGCTGTCACAATAGATTAATTTCTTACTGTAAGGTATGGATGTTTTGTATGTGATTACCAGGCAACTCTTTGTACAAAGGCACGAAATCAATGCTGAGGTCCACGCGTGAGATCCCCCCCCCCCCCCCCCCCCCCCCCCCCCCCCCCCCCCCCCGCGGCCCCCCCCCCGGCCGCCCCCCCCCCCCCCCCCCCCCCGCCACACACACACACACTTTTGTGACACCACATTCACACCGCAGAGTAAATCGGTCAGGTCCCACATTGACATTAACATGCATTCTATACGGACTCTCAGTTCTGAGGAAGGTTTAATGCCAACGTCTGCATCCGCCACACATCCTTAGTATAATGAATGGATTTTTTTTTTTTTTTTTTCGCCATGGTGGTTTGATAGCTCACATTCAGTGACATTTACAACGTGCTGTGTTAAACATTTTTGCAACCCTCGTGACCCCGAGCTGTACATAGAACCGTGAAATTTTGGGTGTGTATGCATCGTAGTAGCTTTTAGAAGGAGCTTTTTTTTCTTGTTTTATCACATTTTTTTTTATTTGTTTTACAGTTCCTCCATGCAAGTTAGCGCTTTGGATGCCAGTCTTGTAGCTCCGTGGAACACAATGTTGCAGATAGGAAATAATAAATACCGTGCATATCACCGTCGCGCGCCAGAGCTTTTTTTTTCTTCCCGCCGTGCTGCGTTTATGTTTCGTCGACTGCAGCCCAGTTTTGTTTTTCTGCACTCTTATCTTTTTCATTTTTTGCAATGTTGGATCCGTTGTCTAGAGCGCTTTTATGAGATATCGTGATGTTGTTAGTTAATATGTAGCGATACCTGGTGTAATTTATCAGTGTGCATCCCCCTCGTCCCTTCTTCTTCTTCTTCTTGATTTGAATTGAAAAATAAAACAAGCTGTGACCTGTGCTGAGCGTGTCTGTCAGTCCCACTTACCGCCGCGCCTCCTCGCACGGTGCCTGACGCAGCCCCGAGGCGCTGTGGCGCCCGATGACAGTGATGGCTTCTCAGACACTGCGTTGTTGCATTCAGATGTTTATACACCTACACAAATTCATATTACATCTGTTATGCAGTCTACTCTGTGTGTGTGTGCGTGTGTGTGTGCGTGTGTGTGTGTGTGTGTGCGTGCGTGCATGCGTGCGTGCGTGCGTGCGTGTGTGTGTGTGCGTGTGTGTGTGTGTGTGGAATGTCGTGCAGGGGTGCAGAGCAGATTCGTGGGCTGTAATGATGAGCACCTGTGATTGACAGCAACAACATATCAAGAAAAAAAAAAAAGTTCCTGAAAAATACCTGTATCTTGTAATGGCCACTGGGTTTATTATTCATCGACATGGTCTGCTGCAAATGGCAGATACGTTTTTTTTTCTTTCTTCTGTGCAGCTCTAACGAGAGTGTCCTCAGTGAGTGACACAAGTAGCTGATTTTCCTAATCAGAGTCTTGTATTCTAATGGCTTCCTGTGTTTTTTTTACTTACGGTACTAAAGCAGGAGCTGAATGCAGCGGCCCTTCGTGCCAGTTCTGCTGAAATGGATGAGGATTAAAATGCATCGCCAGTAGTGTCTGAGACGGAAAATTTATTTCGAAGTAAATCAGGATATTTTATGTCTCCCCGACATGGTAGCTGCAATAATACAAGCTTTCCCCCCGTTTTATTAGCTTCTGAATATGTCAGTCTACTAGCTCGATTACACTTTATTTTTTGAGGCATCCACAGCAGAGCATCAGTAATGCAGAGCTTGTTGTCGTCTGGCATAAAACCAAAGTATCCAACAGTTGATGATGTGCTCATAAAAGTAAATGTTTCTCATTCTGACTGAGGAAACCAGTTGGTGTGCCATTTCATTCTTTATTCTAAGGCCGTCTTGTCCAAAATTGGTTCACATTGGCCTCACTGCTCTTCTTTTACCTCTTAGAATGGCCTGCTTTCCTATTTTAACATTATTAACTGTACCATCATGTAAACCTTAGCTTAGCCCATCATAATATATATATATCTATATATATATAGATATATATATAGATCTATATATGTTTGTGCAAAGAAATAGCTTAAAGATTTTAAAAAATTGGGCTAATCAAGCAAGATCCTGAAAAGCGGAGATATTTTCAAATCACAATAAAAAAATCCATTCAGCAATTAGCACTAAACACAAAGTACAGCTGATGGACATTAAAATGATCAGATACAAGTTACTGAACTGTGGCCAAACAAATATTAAGATTCTTGCTCCCAACTAATACTTAGACGCCAACAGACGATCAAAGAGGAGATTTTTTTTGCAGATGTTCTGCTGTTGTCTTCTCCTGGTGGATTACACAACAACACGAGTGAGTCAGCCCGTACGGAGGGTGGACAGATGGCTGCTTATGCAGCAGCTCACACAATGCCAACGCAACGGCGGCACGTTGCGAACTGAAGAGCTGCAGCTGGCGACTCAAGTCGGACCAGAGAAGGTACGTGATTGGTCGGTTTTCCTTTGAAGCTCAGGAAAAGGTAAGCAGGGTGGGGAATCGACAATAACTTATCTGGCAAACGCACACTCCTCCTTTGACACAAATAAAAAGATCACTTTTGAAGCAGATTAATGCGCAACTGCTTCCCCTCGCTCTGCCGTCCTCACCGAGCTTGTGACACCAATCATTTCAGAGACCTTATCGGCAGCGGAGGTTCATTATTTACACCTGCGCTCCTCCTACCGTGCCATGTCAAAATGTCCTCCGCGCCGAGGGCCTGTGGCTCTGATTACCAACCAGAGACAATTGGCAATCAGATAAAGGGGGGATGACCTGTGACCCCATTTGAGACTCTCTAATTATAGCAGCAAACAGCTTCCGGCGGAATCATTCACGTTCAATTCCTCCCAGTTCAGTATATGAGACGGTGATGTGAAGGAGGTCTAATTGTTGCAGACGGGTCATTGGTGTTTTTCTCAGAGCAAAGGCTTCATCGGCACAGGGGGAAATTAAAGATGACATTTGGAAAATGAGTAGCCGTGTGTGTCCATGCTGTTGTCACACGGCACAGGAAGAGAGCCTGGAAAATTCTCAGACCATTCAGAAGGGCCTGTCATCCTCTACCCCCCCGCATTCATCTTGATTTTTTTGATTTTTTTGTCAGGATATTTTTTTGATTTATTTCCTTCAATTTTGGTTTGAAGTTTTTGCTCTTTTCCCTGGTGTGCCTTGTCTCGTCCGACTTGTGTGTCTGTGTTTGGTTCTCAGCTGTGTCTTTTTGAGGGTTGCACCTGTGTCTCGTTGCGTCTTCTTCCCCAGTTTATTTAGTCTCTGTGTTACCCATTGTCTTTGTTCCCCGTGTCCCCTGTGGTTGTTGGTATTTGTTTTTGTGGATTTATTTTGTTCTTCTTCCAGCCTTCCACTGCACACTGTAAGTTTGTTATTTTTTGTTTTTCATTAAGGAATGGTTTGTTCAAATTTGCATTTTGTGGATTTCCAGTTCAATCGGCCTGAAAAAGCTTTTCAAAAATCTGTCTTTCATTACAATGCGTTCAATAACATTCTCTCTTTGTGCTAGTGTTTCTTTTGTTGTCGTTTTTTAGGTGCCAGAAATCCAATTCTCCGGTAAAGACTTTCTGGCTCTTTTTTGGGAGATGTCAAACTCCCACAGAGAGAGTCATGGCTGAGGTTGCCATGAGCAGTGCTCCTTGAGCACTGAAGCCAACGCGGCTGTCTTACGCGCCCGGCTTCCTGTTTGTTTATTTGTGTTTAGATATCCATGACGCTGACTGGCCCGGCAGGTCAAAGTGCCGTGTTTTGGAAGCCGACAATCATAGAGTTATGTTCAAAATGAAAGGTGGGTGAAGCAATGCTGGGGAAAACACGCTGATGATACTTGTTTAACTGTTGAAAGTGACTGGCTGAGGCCAAATAACAAAAAGAGGACCCTTATATCCCAACATTAATTATCCAGCACAGTTACTATCAGAGTTTCTTTATCTTTTCACGTTAGTATATACCTATTCTTTTACATAAGATTTCAAATGTGTGTGCAACACGTTGCTGTGTTGAATTTTACCCTGAGCTGAAGGTGAAATGAAATCACTCAGTCAGCCCCGCAACCGGCCTGTCATTTTTCTACACACCCACACACTGACACGTACACACACGCAGATCAAAATGAATATGCACCCACGTACACACATATGGCCATCTGTGTCATTTGCGCTCTACACCTCCGTCTCTACCAGCAGCGTTCTCCCCCGCTCTCAGAGAAAAGGCTGCCTCTCCGCGGTCGGTCCTCAGAGGTGCGGAGAGGCAAAGAAGGAGAAGAAATGGTACCGGAGGTGGAATTACAGAGGAGTCAGGTAAGTGATGGGGATGCAGTGACAGTCAGGTGCACTTAACAGACCTACACATCGGCGGAGGCTGACAGTTTTGCATTCAAACTTATGGTTTGCTTTAACACTTTTGGTATTGTTTTTATTCTGTCAATATAAGAAGGTGGTATGAGCAGTAGATGCCATATATAGTACAATATTTCACCTTTTCATTTAATGGCAGCTCTACGTTGTCAAGAGGGTACATTTACTCTCTTGCATCTGAATCAGATTCTGCCTTTCAATAGGGGAGTTGCCATCTCTCCCCCCAAAAGAGACTGTCTTGGTGGCAACACGTCAGATTAACCCCATGACTTCTGAGAGAAGACAGTAATTAATGTCATGACCACAAGAGTGCCGTTTAATGCGTCTGACAAATAAGCAGTGCGTTTAAATAGCACTTGAATATTATTTGTCATTTACCTTGTCAGACACACACGCACACACACTAATGGAAGTAATTTAGCATGCAGGGTGCAGGCCCAACTACCGGGAGCAATCTGTTGTCTCAGTCAAGGACACTTGTAGACTTGGGACCGTTTGGAGATTGAAGTGCTGTGATTAGTTGACAGCAAATAGAATTTAAGTCATCCAAGTCAGGATGGGACTGAGGCCAATGGCCATTGAAAGAGCAGAGAAGCCCCCCTACGCCTCAGGACAGAATATTTGCCCTACCTCTCTATGGACTCTTTCATTTGCTGGCTGATAATGAGACTTGACATATTCTTCTTTTAATATACAATATAGTGGAAGTCAAATTTAATTAAGATGGGAATGGGATGGATATATTATTTAATAACTTTATGGTCGCGCCCCTTTCACCTAGCATTCAGTTGGTGCCCTGACCTGCCTATCGGATTATAATAATGACGTCAGCCAGTCAGAGAAGACTCAGAAATCTGTACAATACGAAAGAAAAGCATCATATATTTAACTCAAAACCGCATGTTAATCTTAAATCACAGTCTAGCACAGCTAGTATAGCACTAGTGTGAATGTATCTCTCTCTCTCTCTATTAATAATATATTTCAACTGAATATAGGATGTCAAAGGGAGTATTAAATTTGTTTTGTTCAGTTCATGACAGGGCTGGCTGTGTTTTCTCTCTCTCTCTCTCTCTCTGAGAATATAAAAAAAAAAGATATATATAAAAATGTTAATGTATCTTGGTCCCTGTGTGTGTGCTTGCTTGAGTGTGTGTGTGTGTGTGTGTGCGTGTGTGTGTGTGTGCGTCTGGCTCTGGCCTAGTTTTTCCCACTCATTTAGGAGGGTGTGCGTTAAGATCACAAACCCTTGCCGCTGCTACGGTGCCCTCACTGAGTTCGGTGCATGTAATATTGAAAATACTGTGCAGAGTTCAATTATTTAGGAAAAAATGTCTGGGTTAAGCGATGTAGGTCTCTCTCATAGAGCGGCGAGAGAGGAAGCATGATCGTTTTCAGCAAACATAGCGCTACAGTGTACGGGGCCCTGTTTTTTCGTTATATTAGTCAGGAGAAACCCGTTAGGTCATAGGTTTGCAAGAAAATGTGTGATACTCTCTCCACAGACGCACACTCATGAAGATAGAGAACGATCGCAGCCTATACATGCTTGATTGCACTTAAAAAAAGAACGCGCGCGCGCACACACACACACACATAGATATATGCTGATTCCGGCAGACAAACAAACATACACGCAGCCACGCTGGGATCTTTGTGAGAGGGGAGACTGTGCAGCTTATTTACAACCCATGGCTCTCTGCTCGCCGGGGCCAACTGAAAGTGGGGCAATGGGATAATCCCCGGTCAGATGTCAGTCATATTGAGGAGCCGATGCCAAGACTGCAAAACGCAGCTCCGAGAGAGCCGGGATTATGAGGGGACTTAAATACAAACCTGGATACGTTTCATGACGTCAGCATGTATTTGCCGCCTACTCGTGCATTCATTTCACAAAGAATGTCATGGCTGGACCACTTAATGTGGGTTGGACACTCTTTTCTTTCTTTTTTTTAATTCATTTGTATTATTTGTATTAATACCATTAATCAAACAACAGAAAAAAAGGATGTCCTTTTGGTGTGCCTATCAACCTATCAAATATTCAATGATTCCCTCCCCAACAGCAATACATCTTGATCCCTCCCCTGTGTGTGTGTGTGTGGGGTGTGTGTTTGTTTGTTTGTGTAGGATCATGTTACCTTTTTCCAGTGATTACATCGTGACTCATGCTGCAGCTCCTGGTCTCGCGCTCATTAAAAGTCAGAGAGTGTGACGCTCAGTCTTGAGTTAATATTCACAACTTCCCTCAGCTGTCCTTTTGTCCTGTGTTCCTCACTTTCCCCTTCACTTCCCTCGCTAATTATTCCTTCACTAATGGCCTTTCATTCACCGGCATTTATCTGTGCCATTGTCACCTGACGGTGAAACCTCAACTCAAAGAGAATAAAGAGACGGAGGAATAGCCAGAAGATTTCCCCTCCCCCCCCCATGGTTTGCTTCTGAACTTCAAAAACGTTCATACATATTCTACTGTTCTGTTTAAAAAACTCCATCTCGTCTTCCTTCAGATAGAAGGGCTCTGCCTCGGGAACACGGGCGACCACTGTTCCAGCTCATCATTTCCCCTTTGCAGGAAGCATGGATTCAGTGGAAAACTGGTGACGGAAGGAATTATGGGAGAATAACATGTAGAGCAAAAGGAGCCAAATAGAGCAGGGTGAGCTGTGGATATACAAAGAGCTATAGAATTAGGCCTCCCTTCATAAGAACATGATATTCTCACAGAAAAGTTAAGTGTTTACACTTTTTTTAAATGTCGCTCAGTGAAAATGATTTATGTGCATTCAAATCAGAAGCGCAAATATAAATGAGCACTCAAAAGAAGCATTGAAAGCGAATTTATGAAATAACCGCAGTTAACAAGAGAGACAATTTTGATTCCGCTGTTGTTCGAGTGATGCGGAAAATAAATATGTCAAGTAATGTGTGGCATTTATTTACATGCCTTTAGGACCACTGCTCTTTCCTTATTTGTGGTCCATTTGCTTAACTTGTCAAGTCTAAGTTTACTCAGCTGAACAGGCTTGAGTTGTGTTGTCAGGTTTCCCATATGGTGGCCATATTCACAACGTTAAGTTATGTTCATAATAGCTATATCTCACATTAAATGATAACACGAAAATGTATCAATTTGATCGGATGTAATTGCAGGAAGTAACGCAGTCAAAATTATAAAATCATCCAGCGCGTCACATGGGAGATGGCACAAGAGATATGAGTCTGAGGTCTCTCTCTCTCGCTCTCTCCTTCTCCCTCAGCCTATCCATCTGATTTCAAACATGCTGCATGACAGGTTTGCTCTATGGAATAAGGCTCCCACACTGACAGCCACAGTAACATGCAGTGGATACAGATATGTTCTGATTTGCACAAGAAACACACATGCACAATCTCACACGCATGGAGAACAGGGGTTGTCTCTGTCTGGCCTCCTCTCTATCTCACACACACACACACAAACGGGAAACACACATGAATCCCTGTTGTCGTCCTCACGGTCCCGAGGCTGACGTGACTGGATGGGGGCATCCAAGGGAAAATCGAGACAAATGCCGTCCTCAGCTAAAGTTTGCGATGCCTCAGGAAGGAAACGAGAAAGAAATCATCCGTCCACTTTTCTTTCTTTAAATGATCTCTCACCATTTGATTTTATCAATCAATCAACTGTATTGAATGTTTGATGCTGCGCTCAAACACTAACAAAAAGGTCCACGGTCAAAGTTCTATGTTTTATTTCTATTTTGGTACGAAACCGAGCTAAATAGAAGATAAGGGACACCATTTTTACAATCTGTGTAAGTGTAAGTCTCCTCTCCTTCCTCATACAAATGTCAAGAAAACAGGGGATGTGCTTACCCACACCTCCAGACACATAAACCAACCAATTGTAACACCCTTAGTGTGCTATCCGTCCTCACTGATATATTTACACTTGTCTCTTGTAGAACTGATGAAGGGTTCTGAGCTTTATTTAGGCACATTTGTCTCTTTCCACCCCGATTACACAATAGATGCACTGTTTTTGGTCAGCACGTGCTCACCTTGTGGCATATGTCAGCTTACAAGCATGTATGTTATAAAACCTGGGGTGCATCCTGATTCAACACACACACAAAGGGGACAGCGGTGTCTGCTTGACATCCCGGGGCTGACATATACTTGGCAGATTTGGAACTGGATGGGTGCATCCAAGGAGAAACTGCTCAGCACACAGTTCACAACAGCACAACAGTTCTCTGCTGGCGTGTTTGAAGTGGAGGATATCAGAGAAATCACATCACACAGATTTATTCCTCACGTTATTTATTCTGTTGATATTAGCTATTATTTGTTTTACTACAATGCATCGGTTTTGTTTAAAAAAAAAACAATCAATATAGTTAAAGCTCCCTCCCTGGTGTAATACAGTTGCTTTGAGATACACAACAGCAGTGAATAAGCCTGTATGAACTATGTTTGTTATGACTGAAACTGCCCTCCTGTAACAAAGCAGACTCATGGGTCATCTGTGCCAGCAGCAAATTAAAAAAACATAATTGTCTCTGCTGTTGCTGTAGTAGCTGTGGGAATAATAATAGGAGCAAATGAGGAAATCAGGTTTCATAATATAGTTCGTTTTGTTTCCTGAGCAGCTGCAGGACGTTTGGTAAAACTTGCGGGATTCCTCCATAACAAGTGCCTTTAAATGGTCACAACAAAGTCACGTCAGGTTTTTTAATTTGAAGTTTTGTTTTGAAATCCAAAGCGGAACTGAGATGTGTTGTGAACCACTCGAAAGTGGACATTTTACCAAACATTTCCCACATGATTAGGATAATTTCTCGGTGAAATCATGACGCAAGAATAACATGTTTATATTTTAAATGATACTGTCTCCTAATGTGGGGGTCGAGGGGTTCCTATTCGCTGCGCAGCTGCAGGGACGGTTTCCAATAGCGTAGACTTTTGGTAAAACGTACGAGATTCAGCCACAATATCTGCGTTTAAACTTTCACAACAAAGCCACGTTAGGGCTTTTCATTTGAAGTTTTGTTGTGAAATACGTAGCGGAAATAAGCTGTATTGTGATCCACTTGAAAGCGGAAGTTTTACCATAAAACTGAAAATAAGGAGGAAACACCTTTTGTATTTTTTAACTTTATAGCCGCATATTGTCCAACATGTTCAGACTGTTAAAAGATGGATGGGAAGTACGTTCATGGTTCATGTTCAGGTATTGGAGCACTTGTTCCTTGTTTTCATCCTAAAAGCAGCGGCACTGAGTGAAGGTGTAGTAACCGCGGGGCTCCAGCAGGGGGAGAGTTATGCCATTGAGCCACGTAAAGGTGCGCATGGCGTCCTTCTATCACTCGTTACACGCAGCAGCGGAAAAAAGTTGTGTAGGACATCTTCTACACCAACAGGTGAGTTCCCACACTTCAAACGTTCACGTTCTCCACTGTGTAAGAGTAATGTGTGCACTTGTTCGGGAACCTGTTTGTAAGTAGCTGTGTGTGTTTATTGTGGCAAAATGCAAGGAATTAACTGGTGATTCAAGCTAACAACCGTCAGCTAACCGCTAAAGCCTGCTAACCGCATCATCATCATCATCATCATCATCTGTGGAGTACGTTATATACTGAAGCTGTGGAGAAGGCCATTTGGGGGCTGTATGTACCACTGAGTGAGAGTACAGTTTTTAAAGTTGTACTTCATATTGTGTAGAAGTTGTACACTGATTACACAGAGTATCTTGTCAATTTATGGGCTTTTCATTTGAGATATTTCATTTATATCACAATCTCATACTGATATATGCATAATTAACAATGGATGAATGGCGGAGATGTTTTGGCCAGCTGCTTTCTGTGCTGTTGTGTTGATGCAGTCTTCCTACATGTGTTGTGTTTCTGTCTGGCAAACTGTACCTACACAAGTCACCATCTTTAATGATATGTGGATTCCAATGGATGTGGATGGTTAATATTTAAACTTGAACTAAATACAAAATGATGTTTGTCCTTACATAAAGTAGCATTTCATTGGTAATTTAAGTTGGACTTGCAACTGACCTTCCACTGGCTTAAATAATGTAAGCTTTCCAGCAAATGACCTACCTCTGTGGTTTTCAGCACCTCTAATATGCAACGGTGTTATGGTCGTTGCTACCTAAAAGTTGCAACTGTTGGTTTTGAGTCGTTTTCTTTCACCCACTTATGTTTTCATCGTGGTGTTAGAGCCAAAGGGTTTGGATTAAGTCTCTCGTCTTAAGTGCGTCTTTGGAGTAAAGCCTAGACAGGTGAAGAATTTTAAAACATGGGTAGTGAGGGTGATGAGGGGGGGGGGGTACGGGGGACATTCAAATTAAACTTCAAAAAGTTGAACATCAAAGCCCCACTGAAGGGAAGTAAGACACAGTGGAAAAAGAGTGGTGATATTACATCATCTGCCTCACAAGTTTTAACCAGTCTGACCTTGCTGTAAGGCATGAGGAGAGATGGGGAACCTGAACATGAAAATGTAAACCAATGTATCTGACTTTCGTCGAAGAGCAGTGGGATACATTAGCCCTGAAATGCTGAAGGTTTTCGGACGCGGCTGTCAGTGCTGTGTATCGCTTGGACTGACTCACAGAGGTGTCGCTGTGTTAGAAAGGAACCAGAAGTTAGAGACTTGAAGTAAGCCTCTGTGATCCATCTGTAAACTATAACTATGACACGTGCTCCGAGTATACAGAAGTATAAGTAGGGTGAAATGCATTGGGTGTGTTTTAATTGGAGGATGGAGTCGGTGTCCTTTGGGAAAAATGGCTTGAAGTGTTCAGCTTGCTTGTTGCCAAGTGACAGTGAGTCATCAAGCAGGTCAGGTTTCATTGTTTTTAAATGTCTATTTTGCTGTAAGTTTTGTAAAAATGGCTAACGCATGAGCGTTAGATGGGCTGTAATAATATTGTTGCTGTGGTATCTATCTTATTCCCATTTAAAAATAATACAGCATCTTATCAGCTGTTGTGTGTGTGTGTGTGGCTTCATCAATTGTTATTCACGGTTGCAATATTGAAGACATACAACCCCCCTTCATTCGTTCTATATCCCATATATAGGCCTTTTCTTATACCCATCCTTTGTGTTCAACCACCCAATGCTGCACTATATTCACAGTGTGCTTTTCAGGAATTTGCAGTTAATCACCACAGAAATGAATGACATTCTGGCAATTTTTCAGACAATATATCAAGAGTCGATTATTATTTCAAGTCTGTGTTTGTGCACCGAGGAGTGAAGGAGAGCTTTTTAAAATCCCCGTAATCTGTTTACTGCTCTGTTGGAGCTGAATTTTGATAAGCAAATGTGCTATAAGGAGAACTCGCTCTCTCTCATCATCCTTATGTTTAGAGACAACCAGGGGCACTTTTTTAGTTTTTAGAAATGTTTATTGCTGGCCTGATAGACCTGATATCTATTGAACAACCAAATGTGGAAATATAATATTTGAAGAATTGGGTTTGAGGCAATGAATAATAGTATGGCTAGCAAAAGAACATTTTTATTTTAGCTATTTTAACACATTGAACTCTTCTTTGGTATTTTAGACGATGCCTTAAGGCTCCTGCATTTATTTTTCTTTTATTTCACATTGTATACCTTCAAAATTCAGACTGTCTAATGTAAATGTATCCATACCTGGATTGACTCTTTTAGTCTTTATTTATTTCTATGAGGTTTATATAGTATATATATATATATATATTCTATGGGGTTTATTTTGATGGGAAAAAGAAGGGATTCATTGGGCGTAAAATGTTGAGGGCTTTTTCGTGAGGTTCTACCTCCACTAGTTTACGCGAGTATGCATATTTCCCCAGAAAGTGGTAGTTCATAAGCCTGCGCATTAGTTATTAGTTAAGTTCAGTAAGTTAGGCCCATTCAAATAACACCTGTCTCCTTTTAAGACTCTAAAAAGCATGGCTGTATATGTGCCTTGTTATTCTGCACTTTAGTTAAGGTCTCTCCGGTTCATGTCTCATCCCCTTTGTGTCTTCTTGGAAAAATACCGTCTGAATTATCATAAAAGCCAGTCGCGAGTGGTACAAGAGATGAGTGGTACCAGAGAAGCTCACGCACACGGAAAAACACAATTGCTTGGACTCAGACACGGAGAGAGTGAGGGGAAAAAAAAAAACAGGAGATGGGGGTGAACCTCAGACAGAAACATGCTGTAAGAGCTCATTAATGAGGGAATATAGTTGTGATGGTAACAAATATGCTGGAAGAGATGGAGGAAGAGATAGGTAGTCAAAAAACATATTTTCTCTGGTGCCCGACTCATCTGCAGCAGTGCCAGGAGACCTCAGGGACTTGTCCACATAAACTAATAAGGAGGCATGATTTAGACTGGGCTCTGAAAGGGATCATTGCATTGCTCATGTCCTCCACAAAGGAGGCTGTGCACAGGAACTGTAATACAAGTCCATTCATTACTCTTACCCTCTGAACAATTTCAGACTGTAGCTCTTGTCATTCATACGCTGTCTGTGCTCAGGGGGGAGCTGAGTGGCATCCTGTTGTTAGGGTTGCTCTGACCTCTGTGAAATCTGCGCCACCCTGACAGGCGAAGCTGAGCTCAGCAGTGAATCACCCCCATATGTACCCAACACATCAAAATATGACAATTTGAGAAAAAGGAAAAATATGCATCGTCTTAGTGAACGCAAGATGCCACACAAGACTAAAACACTACGCGTTTGAAAAGCTATCCGTTGGACTTTCTGTCTGTACAAATCCAATAAATGTTTCCTGCTGCAAGATGGGAGAATATAACAAAATAGCTTCAATCCAGAAAATTGTACTTGTATGAAACAACCCTGACCCTAACCTGTTATTAGTTAAGCACCAACTTTCGTCCAAGTAATTAAAGTAGCTAATTAAATTAATATTTGTGATTTTTATTTTTATTTTATTTTTTTATATAGATATATTTATATATCTTTACATACACACCGAGAGAAACAGTACTTTGTAATCAATTGCTGCGAGTCGATTGTGCCCGGGGCGAGAAGGAGACTCCAGATTTCGAAGTGTCTCACAGCAACGGGCCCTATTTGTTATTTCACTCCACACTTTCATCCAGGTGGTTCCAAGTACATGTGAGGGTCTGCGATTTGAAATATGCATGCTGCAATATGGTCCCCCATGTGTGCACCCAAACCTATAATGATGATACCCATGACGTGTGAGGAGCGACTTGACCGCTCAAGGACACTGAGTCACTGATCATTTTTCTAAAAAGTAAGATTCTCATATTTTGCATAAACAACTTCTACCAGTGCGATAACTTTAGGGGTTGAGCGCGTCCGATCTTGAATGAGCTTTTTCATCGTTCAGTCTGGTTAAGTTGCTTGGCCTTGCTCAGCTGTCACTCACTGTGCATTTGACAATAAGGTCATTTAAGATGTTTAAATAGGTCATAAAAATCTAAATTCCTGCCATTCCCAGCTTTTTTTTTTTTTTATGGTAAATGCTGTTTCCAATCTGAATCCTTCCTGGTAATCGTACTGTACAGACAGAGTTTTTTTGTGAACACAACTTTTGTTCACTGGATTAATTACCCTCATGCCAATCATTCTTGTGGCTTTATTCCTTAAAATCCAGCCTGAATCTGGGGGAGTTGTGTCACAGGCGTGACTTCATAATTGTTCTTTCTATAAACGGATAAGAGTCCTTCCAGGCCTGATGTCCCCATCTGTCCACGTGTGGCCAATAAACCACAATATACAGAAGGGTAAATATTTCAGTCCATGTTGTTCTGCCTACACAGAATATCCAACGCCATGAAAATAAACTGGCAGCAGCAGATATCATGTTTATGTGGACGGAAAGGAATGTAAAGGCAGACATGAGCAGGGGCAGCTGATCCTTCATGGTGGATTTTAGGCTGTCAGGGGGGAATGGAGGCAAACAGGATGGCAGATTGCTAAAGAGAGCGCCGGACTCTGGTTGTGTTTGATTTGGACTGATTCACATTCTGTGTGTACAACAAGCCGAGGGTGTAACAAAACAGACAGAAGCAGTTGGCTTAATTGGGGGGGGGGGGTCTGTCTCCCAAAGCTTGGCCAATACTGTAATACTGTGTAGACTTGTGCTGATGGGAGGTAAACCTCATCGTGTATTCCATAAACGCCAGCGGGATTTTCCATAGTTGAGCCAATTATTTGTGGCGTGAGTCGTGAATACAAGGCAGCTGCAGTTGAGATGTCTGTGTTGGAAAACTAACCACACACTCATGTTTGCCTTTGTGCCTGAGTCCACATCTTTCGTGTTTTATTTCCCTTTGTTAGCTCTTTATCATGTCCATGTAGCTCCGAGTAACAGCACAATAATGACCATTATCATGGCTATATGAGAAATGTGGCAAATAATGATATAAATCCCACATGCAAACAAAGTCAAAATGAACGTGTGTAGAAACTGCACTGAGCTCAGTTGGAGATACAAATAGTTCAATATTTTCGTTTTCAACTGAGTTGGAACCACAAAACGCACAGACAGCCGAGGTCATAAGAAAAAGATATCGGTGGTTCAGTTTCAATAGATGAAATCGGCGTGATTATCTTAGGCTGCAGAAGTAATTGGCATAATTAGGGTGAAGTGATGAAAACCTTCTGGCCTTTAGTCTGGGTCTGATAATGGGATCTCTATCTTTTACACACACACACACACACACAAAAGAGGTGGCAAAAGTCTGAAAAGGGAAATCATTATCACAGGCCCTGCATATGTTCTGTTTTATTAAAGTTCACTGTTCTTTGTCAAAGCCATGCTTTTGATGAAGACATCGTATGTTACTTTTAAGTGATCGCTCTAAAGCATCAACATTTATTCAATTGGGAACAAACTTCAGGAAGCTTTTCATCTATCAGACCTTTTATTCTATAATAAAGTCATATAGCCCCCCCCAAAAAATGTTTTTTGCCAGTAATGGACTTTTTTAACTGTGTAAACAAGCATGAACAAATTCTTATTTTTCCCTGGCTTATTGAAAACCAATTAAAACCCGGAGCTGATTAAACTAATAATTATATTTGCCACTTGCAGAGAGGAGTAAGTGCTGAAAGAAATAGCTGGAAGAAAGAAAGTTCACTCTGACTCTAATTGAAAGTACTGTCCACAAAATGCATTCAATTAACTGAGGCTGATTCCCAGTCAGTGTTTCAAGAAAGCTTGAACAAAGCACGGTGAATTAATCTCCGCCTGGGTGAATCATCCTGGTATCTCTGCTGGTAGAGGTATTGACCGCAGAGGAGTCTCACATTAGCTTCCCAATACTTGGCCACAGCCCAAAGCGGCACGAAAAACATATATTTATTAGTCCAGACACAAATCCATAAAGAAATGTGGATTGACTGATCAGTCAGATACAAGATTCACCCCCCCTGTCACTCATTGTAAAATTTTTTGATTATCCACTCGGGCGTGGTGTGATCAATCAATACTTTTTATACCTTCCCCATTGTTTTGCTTATTTCAATTTTTCCTTTTCAGACTTTTACAACCACAACAGGTCAATAGCCCGTGTGGCTTTTTGTTTTTCGTTTTTGGGTGCCTATAAACAAAGCGAATCTAATACAACTAGTTTGAAGTAAATGCAGAAAAGAAGATTTTGTGTTTACCTGTTATTAATAGTGTCGTGAACCATGTGAAGAAAGTAGTCTGGCCAGCTGCCAACTATTGTATGTCCCTTCTCAGGCTGAGTGGTGAGCCTCTGGCAAATTCTAATTATGGAATAGCTCAAAGCCTAAGTGCACTGCATTGTGAATCGTTATTGTGCCTATTTCCATTGGTGGACACAACTATTCTCCAAGGATATAAGAACTACCAGAGGCCTTGTGTGTGTGTGTGTGTGTGTGTGTGTGTGTGTGTGTGTGTGTGTGTGTGTTGCTGAGGTAAGACACTAAGACTAACATTCCAAAACATTGATTAGGTTTTTACTGTTTTCTTTGACATAAAGAATGGGATTTTCAAAAACAACAACATATGCTGCAATGCGATGTTTCACTAGATCTGGTAGTTTCCCCTCAGAAACAGCCAATGCTGCCATTTGTAAAAAGTGTGGGTGTGATAATTACAAGCTGCCAAACAAAGGCTGCTTCTGAACATGGACGACAGCTTGAAATTGCCCGTTGTATTCCTGCTGATTCATCCACTCGCCGTCCACATAATGAACACCTTTCAGGACGCCTTCCTTCCTTCCTTCTTTCTTTCCTTCCATCTTACGCTCTCTGCTTGCCCCAATTTTTCCATTCCCTCTTTTTCTTCCCAGTAAGTCTGTTTTTGTGTCTTCTTTTGGTGAGCATTTACCACTCACCAGAAGCAAGATGCCTGAAATGGCAAACCATATTTACTCCTCCATAGGCTCTGCTAAAACCCACTATCAAATCAGTTTTAGCTGGGGAATGATTTAAGAAATCTTACTCACTCTGAATTGTATTCATTCTATTTCAAATGTATACCATGGTATATTTTTGCTCTAAACTACAGTGTTAAGGCGTAGACATTGATTAGCGCAGAGAGCTTTGTGTAGCTGGAGGGCAGCTTGTACAAATGAACACTTAACGCACGTCTTTGTTCATGTACCTGCATTGGCTCATTGCAAAGAGGATGGGAGGCTTTATAAAAGATAAATGAATCATTCACCCCTGTGCGGCACCCCCGGGGTATCTGGGCTCTGCCCTGTGACTCGGCCAGCCTCATGTGGACAGGGTCGGTGACCCGGAATGCTTCATGGTCTGTGCTGTTGGTGGTTTTGGACTTTTGGAATCAGATGTGCTGGGTAATGTCAGATTCCTGCTTTGTACCCAAGTCATATTGGAGTTTATTTATTAAATTATGCATAAGTGTTTCAATATTTCTCTCTCAAAAATGTCCGAGCCCCTGCATCGAAGGTGAAGACTTCCCCTCAGTGTTTCAGATGAAGAAGTGACCTCTATTTCATGTGTCATCCGCTCTATCATAATCCCGGCACATGCAAACACACACGCACACGAACACACACGACCGGTGTCTGTGACTGTGTGCTGTGTGTCTAGTAGCTCCCTCCTGCCTATTGCGCTGGGGCAGATTCAGTCTGACCCGGAGACTCAGAGATAATGACAGATTCCTCGGCACAAATGCAGACGACTCCACATTTGTTAAGTTTCCAATATATATTCATAGAAGAGAGTGGCTGTGGTCACGCTGAATGAATAAAAAAAAAAAAAAAACACAAGCAAATCTCCTATATTTTCCTAGATTATGTATATGCAGGTGATCTAGGAGAGCTCGCGTGTCGACACGAGCTGAGATGTGCACACATTTGTGCGAGCACGTCAAGCGGTAATTGTACCTGATGCTCCTGCAGGCCACATTTGTTCATCGTTATTTTGCATGTGTTGAGATGGATAGATGAGAAGTTGAGATTGATTATCTCTGGTCTGTTAGTGAGACAGATATTGGCACCGACATCATGGGAGAAAGTCTCTTGCAAACTAAGTGGAGCAGAAGAAACAATATTGATCTGATTAATTAGAGGAAGGGACCTAAAAATAAGGCGAGCAGCATCGCCCACTCTCCTCTGGGGCCGTTGTATCATGCCTCGCTGATGTGAAAGAGGCATAGAGAGCCGATGCTTTCATTTGCGGCCATGCAGACTTGATTAAATGAAACTCTTTTTTTTCATAATGCAAGTTTTTCAAGTTCAAGGCCCACTTCTTTTTCATTGCAGCCAGTTGGAAAGAAAATCAGTCTGCTGTGCAGTGCCTGCAGAGAGTGGCCTTTACTTTTTTTCTGATTTATTATTCACTTCAAAAAGGCACTTATGTTGTTTGGCCACACTGATATTTGAGTTAATACCGCACGTGAGTTTAATGAGCTGAACTGGTTTGATACAAAGAAGTTCGTGCAATATTTAAAGAAGAAATTCATATTGAAAAGAATACGAATACGTTGAATGACAGGACGGGATGTAGTTCCTTACTTGCGTAGAGTGAAAAAATAAAGAAGAGCATTTAGAAGATTTCCTGGAAGAAAGAAAAGACCAGTTTTACTTGGCTTTGGTAGAACCAAAGAAGGATCCATAAAGTGTTTATTCCTCCCTGAAGCATCGATCAATGGATTTTTCATGGTACGTTGACTTTCTGTGGACGAACAACATATCAGTCTATCCTCTGCATCAGCCTGTGGTGCGTATTTCACATTCCAATGCACAAACACTCTGCCAACAACACGTTCCTCTGCCTGAAGATGAACTTGTATTATTTATCGTACACATATATATGTTTTTTTGATTCTTTCCACTTTTCCAAGTGACATGAAGTGGTTTCACTTTTTAAAATACTGAGCGCGCGCGCGCACCACACACACACACACACACACACACTCTTCCCCAGGTTGTGGTTGACCACTGTTGTATGGGAGGTATTTTTTTTAGAGTGAGTTACAGACATGGACGCTCTCATAAGCATCATCACCAATATGACATCTCTGAAGTGAAACAGATGGATTGTTTTATTTATTTTACCTTACGTGTGATTTCTGTGTGAGTGTGTAGGAGGTTCTTGCCATAGTCATGAATATTATCTACATATTTAAGGTGTATGTCTGTAATATTTTCTTATTTTGAGTAATACATGGCTCTGTATGATCTATTGACGGAGGGATGATATGAAACGATACAGAAATAGTTTATTTAGAACAATGTTCTTTCACAAGGCCCATTTTGTTATTCCTGTCAGATACACACGAGCTGCTTTGTGTTGTTAAATACACACTTAGTAAAGACAGAGATGGAAAAAAAAAAAAAAAAAAGGCTGTAGACGCAGCTCTGGTGGGTGAATGGGGGAACAGAAACGAGGTGAAGGAGAAAAGGAATGCTCCAGGGAGAAGGTGATGCAACTTGGAGGACCTGAAAGAGGAATAATGTGGTTTAAAGTTTAAAGAATGGAGTTTTAAGATGAAAGAACGCAGGTTTAACCTGAAGCTTGGTTTTAGTTGGAACAGATGGGGAGATGATGAAGGGACAGGACAGGACAGATGCGGAGATGGTGGAAAGTGTAGTCATCACTCAAGGTCAGAGCACCAATGTCTGCGGCGTCCCTGGGTGTCAAAGTGTGTCCTCCCTCACAGCTGGTAGAAAGGACAGTGGCCGGGGATGGTGGTAGCTGTATGAGTGATTGACTTTGTTTTTTAACTTAAATTGGGCCTTTAAGAGCCTGAATGTTTTCATCAATTTGTCAATGTGCAAAATAGCGCTCTTCTTCAACAGTGAATCTCACACGATACTAAAACAAATACTGAGAATGCTGGTTCAGAACCATGTAACCACAAGTTCAAGATGTCTTTGGAAATGTGAGTCATTAAAGGCGATTTCCAGTGGAGCCACATTATTCTCGAACTAACACACCAATTAACGCGTCACGGGGCCACTGAGAGTTAAAACACATTACAGCATGTACTAATCTGTGAAACGCATTCGCCTCGCTTCAAACTCAACTTGACTTTCAGAATATTGCACTCTCTTTGTAAGCTAAAACCTCTCAATCCGCCAATAATGAGAAGTCTCTCCACTCTGGCTGCGGAGTTGCTGACACAAAGCTTCCGAGTGATACATGGCTTATGAGTGTGTGACTAACAGAAATGGAGGGATAATCTCTCTGCCTGCTTGGGTCTGCAACCGACTGGCTTTGGTTAAAAAAAAAAAAAAAAAAGGGGGGGGGGGGGAAGAGGAGCTGATATGCAGCCTTTCATCCCAAAAAGATAGATGGAGCGGAGGGAGTAGGGAAAAGGGGAGAGAGGGCAGAGAAATGATGAATTAAGGAAAAAACCTAGGCTGCCAGTTCATATTGCGATCACCATGGTAACGACGTGGAAGAAAGTGGCAAAGGGTTTTCCACACTTCAAGAAGTGTGCTTCCCCTATGGGGGAGGGGGGCGAAACGACAGAGGAAGCAACACGGAGATTATGGTGGGAGCTGATGTATACTGTGTGGGTATTAAATCCGACAATAGAAACCCAACTTGTGACTGAGCCCTAAGAATTGTGTTGCGTTGGGTTTTTCTAGCGGGTGCCACTGATCCTATTCTGAAATTTGTCAAGTTTTGCACGGCACTTAAATCACAACATTCATCATATTATTCACAGTATCATTACTGCTGCACTTAAAGATGCGTTAATCTAGATTTTTTACATTTGGTCATGGATCAGATGATTGTAGATTATGAAAGGAGATGTAATGTCCACAAGAAAACTTCCAGAAGATTAGTTTTCATTAATCACATCTCATTTTAGGAGATAATTTAGTATCATTAAGCTAAATTGCTTCATGTCTCTTGTTGTCTGTCTCCAAGATTGTTTTTTGCTGTTCTGTTGCAGTGACTAAGTCAATGAGAATACATTGTCCTGTACCCAAAGAAATGACAGATTGTAATTGTTGTTGTTAAATATAATTGTGAGCTTTTTACCATATCTGAGCTTAATGAACGAACTGTGATTGTATTCACTGTCCAAGATGAAACTGAGGTCCTTATTTTGAATGGTCTTACTGTCTGTTGGAGTATGTGGTTCTTTCAGCAGCTTTCAGTGTTTCAAATGGTTATTGATCCCATTGTTCAAACACACTTTCTCAATGGAATCTGTAGCTGCTGACGGACCTCAGGGTGTCATGCGGAACATCTTCAGATCCGCGGCAGTGAGTCTGCAAGGCAAATCCTGAGAATGTGCGCGGACGCTAGAAATTCAAGGCATGTACAGATCAGAAGAGAGTGTGTGAGGAGAGGAAGTGGTGAAAAGGCGCCTTTGATCTGGGCTGCTACTAATCCCACAGACATTTTAATAATTAAGCTAAACTAAGATAATCTCACTGTGAGACATTGAAAAG
Source organism: Colistium nudipinnis (assembly GCA_016785305.1). Taxonomy (NCBI): domain Eukaryota; kingdom Metazoa; phylum Chordata; class Actinopteri; order Pleuronectiformes; family Rhombosoleidae; genus Colistium; species Colistium nudipinnis. The sequence continues at coordinate 679,043 of JAFBJU010000458.1, forward strand.
ACTTCCATTTACTTTCCTGAGTTTGGCTTGGTTAAAGACTCATGTCCTTTAAATGGGAGATTTAAAGACCTTACACATCCACACCTCCGCTTATTAGACCTGCGGTGAGAAGTAGGTGGTGTTATGTCCTAAGGGAATGGTAATTGATCAATTTGAACATGTACAACAATACCACCGGTGTGACACACTCGGTTCATACACCAGTCAATCCTGACAAGGAGTCTGATCAGGTCACACCAATAGAAACACTGCTGTGGTGAGAATGGGCTTCATGGGGTTTCTGCATTGTGCCCTGCTTTGGCCTTGCATGTTGCAGGGATTTGTTCTGCAGAAGCAAGCCTATAAGGATATGCTCGGTCGATGAGTTCTGCGACAGGAAGCATGCGACTAATTCCGCTGAAAACGATGGCAGCAGCCATTTTCTTTGCAATCACTCTCCCGCTATAGTAAGGAAATCAAATTTTGTCACTTGTCATGCCCATCTGTTGGTGTTCCGCCATATCTATGCAGTATGCCGATGGCAGTGCACACGGCAGGAAAAGGAAGAAAAGCAAGCCGCACAGGTAGAAGGAGATAAGTCAAACAAGGCTACGTGCTGTCAGAAATGTTCTGCAACCTCATCGATCTGAAGTTAAACAGTTTGACAGCAAACTACAAGGCATTCACATCTCTGCATCAAGCCAAGAGTCTGACACTTCTTTGTAAATGAGTTCAAACTGATTTTCTCTTTTCTGCTTACTGACTTCTCTGATACATCTGCCATTTCCCGTTTAAATGCACAGGTTAAAAACCCTGTTGCTTGAAGAAGCAAACTGTTTGCAGCTCTTCTCTTTCCGTTGTAATAAAGTTCCTTGTGATCCCTTGGCCTCTCCAGTTGTATTGACACAACAACACTTTTGGAGTATTGTTTCTATCCAGCAGTCACTCCCCATCGTCCCCTTCCCCACCTTTAATAGTCACTTACTTGGATCAGCCCCATAGATCTCTGGTTACAGTGACGACGCGGTTTTCACTGTGTCCATTTTGAAATCTGTTGCAAATAATGAAAGTAGTGATGGATGAATTTCACTTATCTGCTTCACTTTTGGGGCCCTGGTACAGGCCTTTTTCTTTTTAGAGAATATATTGTTAGTTGTCATATAGGAGAGGCCAAGATGTTCCTCATATCATTAAAGATGGAACAGTTTCCAGTAATTTTATTTTTTACATCTTCACTTTTCCCACTGTGACATGTCAAAATGTCACTCAGAGCAGAGCCTTTGTTGATATTATACATTATACATTTGATTTTCCAGGGCTTTCCTTACTGCTCAGAGTAGTACTCAACTTACCGAAATGTAAAACCCAATAAAAATAAATCTCATACACTATGTATTGGGAGAAATACTACCACCAAGGTTTCCTGGGGGGCTAGGATTGCTGTGGGATGTCCTTAATGCACATGGTGATACAACACTGCATTGCTTGTGGTAATTTTTTCGAAATCTGCCATTAGCTGCGAGTTATCAAATGGGTTGAGAAATGTCAAGCAGCACGCACCCTGATGAAAGAGCGTCCACAAACAGCAGCTGACAGCTTTGACACGCACTGGTGTGCTTCACAACGTCCGGCTTGTCAAACACGCATGAGTAATTTGGCACGACCCTGTGCCTGGAAAATGAATGGTGTCGGGCATGCACACTTCACTGCACTTACCAATTTTCCGATGTGCATATATGTTCCATTCAGCACGAAAACCATGGGCATGATGATGCAAACTTCAGATATAATTGCGAATTCTTAAAAAGGTATTATTGTTGACCATAAAATACGCCTTTAATTATATTCCAGTTCTTGGGACAATGAAGTTGCTGCAGTTGTATCGATTTTATTGGAACAAAATGCGAATATGTTCCAAGGCCTTTGTTTGACCTTACAAGCAGAATTGGTCGACGGAATACAATAAAACAGAGCAGGAATATTTGTGGATCAGTAAAATGAATAACTGACTGTAAAGCATTTATCGTAGTAACTTGGCTCTTTGCTCGCACGCAGACATCCATTCATAATTTTAAAGTGTGCTTCAGATTCCAATTTACTCGCCACCATCCTGCCCATGGATCACTTGTTCAGTGTCTCCACTGGAGTACACTTAATACTTATAGAGGCAATCAGCAAAGCTGTAAAGAGAGAATGGAATCAATAATTGCTTTGTTCTGAGGCATCACCCAGATAGCACTTAAATGTACAATCTCTTTTTCTAATATGCTTTTTTTCTAATACTAATTTACTCTTCTCCATCTTTTCTGTTTCTCTCGCTCCAATGGACAAGGACTTGTAGGGGGAGAGGTGTGTGTGTGTGTGTGCGCATGTGTGTTATGGATACTGTTTCAGCTGGGGAGAGTGAATTGTGCTCAGTAATTAATCATTTTGCACCCACATTAGTTTGACCGCTTTGTGTATGGACCTGCACAACACAGCTGCATTTCCTGTATGTGTACACACACACACACACACACACACACACACACACACACACACACACACACACACACACACACACACACACAAGACGGAGTTAACTGTGAAGTACGTGGTCAGGGTATGAATAACCACTGGACTGTACAGGCCCCGACTCTGGTGCAGTGGTTGACAGCCTCTGCAACACAGCACCAGATACAACTGATAGGAGCTGGAGAACCAGAATGCAACAACTCAATGTTGTGTAGATGAAACTCTGTATTGTGTTACCCATTCTGCCACATATTACTCCTCTTTTAATCCACATAGAAAAGCCAATGCAGCCTTACATTGATTTAATTTCAAGCTGACCATATAAAATAATCACAGAAGACTTCCACCCGCACACTGTGGAATTATCCTGTTTAACCGTGCAACCTTCATATAAATTAAATATTGGCTATTTTCAAAAGGAAGAAACAATGATAATAAACAGACAAAGGAGCTGTCTGGCTCATTTCTGCTCTTGAAGCAATAATACAAAGTGAATACTGAGAAATACTGAAGGAGCAAACTAATTATAGCAAACTTTTTCTCATTGCTCCGCTTTGTTTGAAGAGACCTTCTCTGTCTTCAGAGGAAGCACAGTGACATCTAGTGGCCCCACAGTGTCGGTCGGGGACGATGTCTCCAGACAACTGGGACACCTTTTGCATCCATTTGTGTGAGCTGCTTCTGTCTGCAATGATATGCTTGTTTTGAATATCACATGCCAAAATTACAAAAATCACTCATAATTCATTCAGATAATGTCACTCTGTGTGTGCTTGTGTGTGTGTGTGTGTGTGTGTGTGTCCTTGTCCTTATCTGTCCTGTCCACCCGTGTCCCACTCCACTAAATGAGGATATATGGTGTCAGTCCTACCCCTTCGTTTTGATGATTGATGACTCTGCAGCCCCTACAAGTTAATTCCCCAGTGAAATAGCTTGTATCTGAGCTTGGGAATATGTTCACTTTGTAGCCTAACTGCCTTTTAATTGTGTTTTGATCCTAAATATGTGACAAGAATGTGATTATGGTTGTGCCGCGGTGTGCTTAGTGAAGAGTGAAAACGGGACTATCGGTGGCCTGTTGGAATAAGGCCACCTGCAGTCTCACTCTTTGCAGCTGATGCTGAAATTCAGTGTCTACTGGCGTAATTGTGGATGGAAGCTGTTTATGTTTGATAGTGTCAGTCAACATGAGAAATCTCAGTTGCGATGGTTTAGTAATCTGTCACATATGTTCTTTAATCTCTCTCTCTCTATATTTTAACAGTGTTTGTCAGTGAATGTTGGTATTTTTTCATCAATTCAAATCGTTTTAAAAGCAAATGCTTGAAACTGTTATTAATGTGTTTATGTCTTTGTTTAGGACATAAGAATTAACTACGGGGTTCAAGGTTTTCCAGACTGTGAGACTGCCATAAATTAGACACTGTGTCCGACAAGAGGCGGCATGGTGCCTGCGTACACCTGGTTTCATCAAAACACAGACACGCACCTCTTAGGCTGTCAGCTGCATTTCATCGGCCCTGTCGCCTCCCAATCCTGATTTATTATACCTAATTCCAAGGATCTTAGCCCACCTTCTGTTTCCAGGGTCAGCGTGTTCATTCTTATGAACAGGAACTTTGTGCGAGAACACACTGTCAAGAAGGACAAACACTCGCGTAACCCCTAAGACTTATAAAAACAAAACATGTGAGAGTCTGATGTTGTCACCAGGCGGAGCTCTTGCACTCAGGAATTTACTGCTCTCATACCATACAGTTTTGGTGAACACAAACTTTTATTAAGTACAAATATCAACACTGTTGTGCCTATGAGGAAATAAGCAGCAATAGATTTAAGAAAGTTTATACCCATTTAACTGTTGTTAAATGAACTTAATCAAAAATCGGCTCATACGCAGCAAAATAAGCAGCTCCTGGACATTCTTGTATTTTTTAAGAGCTGTTTGACATAAGGAAAAAAGTCCTGCCGTGGCAGAGGCATTTCATTTTGGCACCCTGGCTACAAACCGCTCCGTAACATTAAATATTAAAATACTTGCATGTGTACCACCTCCTCCAGCCAGAGGCGCTCCAATTCTGACGATGCAAACAACAAGCTTGCACATTTCAAACCACAATAATAAACAGTTGATTTTGCATAATTTGAGGGAAAAGACTAAACTGTGTGAAAAGTGAGGACAAACAACAACAGGAAATATAATTCAGAATATGTTAAATATAAAAACAGACAGTTTTTTCCATTCCTGTAACCTCACCACACACCACAACCATGCACACAGAAACACACAGAAACAAACACACGCACACACACAGAGACACACACACACACACTTATTCGCCCCCAGAGAGAGGTTGAATGGGGATGAACAGTGAACAGGTTAAGTGGCAGACTTAAATCACAGGACAGGTTGTCCTGTTTGTGACTCTGCCAACAGTTATGAGTGAATCCGTCATAATGGAGACAGCTAGAGTTTCCTTGTTGTGCCAGACCTTCTAAATAACACAATGACGGCGTACCGAGCTGCTGTTGGCAGCAGCTGTGAACAGGAACATGAGGACCTTGCCCACCAGCGAGCCGTCCCCTATCTTTTCGATTCACCATCCATCTCCGTCTCACCGCAGAGGGAAATCTGATCCTCCTTTTAGCTGCATTCAGCCCCGAAAAACGAATGCCATACGATGACAGACAGAACAAGGTGGAGAAGGCCTTTGCCCGTCATAAAAGAGTCCATTGAATAAAACATGATGCGGCAAGGAAAGCAAAAACATTAGGATTCATTTATGATATTCGCCGTTTTTCTTCGAGCGCAGCTTTCAGCAGTAGATCAATTTACCGTCCTTCCTTTGTATTCTCGATTTTCGCTTACATTCTCTGCTTTCATGTTTAATTGTCCTCCTCGAAGGTTAGACCCGTGATTACAGGGAACCATATTTATTAAGTCAAATGATTTTCCAACTGCAGGCAACTCTCAAAGCTTTGAACATGAATGTAAACAATTTTAGCACCGTGTCGTGAATAGAACCAGTAAAAGTATTTTTGATCAGGACTGTGGTCTGTTGTTGTAATAAACCTGCAGTCATGAGGGGGGCCTCTCCTGACCGAGGCAGCCCTGCGGCCTCACTCCACCCGCCAACAGCGCTACGTCTCTCCCCTCTGTGCTTGTTTATGTGACGATGTATTTACTGCAGGGCTGATAGGGATGAAAGGTTTGGGGCCCTCGTCGGGCATTTGGTTTGTTGACCCCACGCTCTATGCCAGCTTAGATCTGTAGCTGTGCTGTGTTGCAATACACTCCGAGAACCAGCCAGTTCCCGTGGATCATCTCCTAGGAGTGACAGTGTTGGTTCATTTGTAATCTGGGAAGCAACACGTTGACATTCAGTTCTGTCTTGGATGCCAATATGTCATAAAAATACTTAAGTAAAGGTTTGATAGTTGGGATCTGTTACTTTTTAGCCGATGTCTGTAGTTGGGGTACATGTGATCTTATTCAGCTGCATTTGTAGAATTGTCCAATTCAAGACTTAATTTCAAAGCAAACACCAGCGGGGGAAAAAAGGAGAAATGCTGTTACTGCATGCACAAATCCAAATGAGTTTTGGGCTGAAGTGAAGACGTCCAAATATTTTCCAGCTGGGCTCATTTATCTGACGTTTGTAAGAGACGATTGAATCCGGAACACACATAATTAGCTACTGGCAGAGACCACGCATGCGGTGCTAATGTCTTACTCTGACACATGACCTCTCTAAGTGCTCCCACCTTCACATCGACGTGAAATATTAAGTGTTACAACATTAAAAGAGCCCAAACCGCAGGCTTTGAAGCGTAATCCACGTTTCCCCCAGAGGTTCCCCGCGTGAAATAGGATAGGCTTTTTAAGTCCTAATAACTTCTTAATTTAGTGGGAACAAACACAAGAGGGCACGCACACACGCATGTACACACGCACTTGCGCACACACATACACCAATGGTCACTAGCGGCTTCCTATTATGCTGTAGTTTTTTTCCCCCCTTAAAATGATGGTTTATGTGTGTGTATTTGTGTGTGTGTGTGTGTCCTTTAAAGTGCCCTCAAAGTGAAAGACATGGGAATAGTAGAAGTCGTGATCGTCTAAACAAATCAGTTCAATTGACAGCAGCTCATTATGCGACTTAATTCACTGCTTATATGTCGGTTTTAGCTGTTAACGGCTCAGCTCGTGTCGCAGAACCTATTAAGGGTGGTTAATTTGAACATGTGGAGACCAGGGGGGGCCCTCTTTCATTAATCAAAGTGGTTCTTCGTTTAGAGTCGAATAAAATGGCTCTGGTTGATTGCACACTTCCAGGCAGCATCTGGGCGTCTCACTGAGAGGAGCAGCATAGTCCCACTATATTCATCTCCCGCTATTAAGTGTGATCAGCCCGTGTCAATGTTTGAAAATGTTTGAGTCAACCTCAATCACAAACTTGATCTGCTTTCTCAGCTTCTTTAATTTTCTCTTAGACTTAATTCTCTTTTTTAAATGTTCGGTGAAGCTGTTACTGCCTATTCCAGAAGCATGTGGCAGGGTTGTTTTTTTCATAATTATAAAAAAGATGAAGCCCCTCAGGCTCTTCCCCTTTTAATGTTTCTTGTCTATTTGTTTTGATGGAAATTGTGTTCATTGTGATCACCCGTGTTATTTGTTGTATGATGTATCCCATTTATCTATTGGGTTAGATGTAATGTAGGAAATAGAAAGGCCAAATAAATTAGAGAGAAGATTAAACTATTGAGAAAATAAAAAAATGTTCTGTCATATTGTAATATTACACAGACAAATGACTTAAGTTATCACAATACTCACAATAAAATAACACCTGTGGCCTCTTTATTCAACCAACATGTCCTAACTTGTGAACTCTGTGCTCCACAGTTGTGAATGCCGCTGGGTCGGAGCGTTCGAGTTCGAGACTCTTTCCATTTGCCCGACTACATATGAGGAAGGCATCAATACAGGTGTGTGCCTTTCTTTAAGTAATGTCCATTTAACTGAATGTACCACAGGTGATCTCCAAGATGATCAAAGGCCGAGCCAAATTGGTGTAGCTTCATATTAATAAGGGATTTCCTTTTTGCATCAGGCCACAATTTAACAGAATGGCCAATGGTGAGATGACATTTTGAAAGTGATAATTGCTTCTGCTCCTGCCTATGATTTCTAATTTATACATGTTTCCGACTTTTTCACGCGCTGTACCAAAAACAATGCGTACTTTTGCACAGCGCTTGTGTGCACGGCCAAAAGTGAGTGTTTCCAATTACACTTACAAAGTGTATACATGCGCACACATGGCCCTCCCGTTGTGTGAAGCCGACTCCAGCGCGGTTGTCTGGCATTCCTCTGTGTTGACAGTTGACAGCTTTAAGCCGACACAAAGTGTGGATTTCACTGGTGCCGTGTCAATTACTGGTAATTGACATCCTGTTGCCTGTCGGCCTCTTTTTCTTCTGCTCCTTCGATCGGTGCTCTGGTGCCTCGTTCTCACAGTAACAATAAAGGTCACAGGATGAGGCCTGGGATATTATTCCGCAGTTTTCTTTGTTTTTGGTTGAATGCAGCCGTGGCGTCTGTGTGTGTTGTGAGAAGGGAAAGTAGATCCATCTCTCGGCTCATAAAGTGGTCTCGGCAGTCTTTTTTTTTTGATGATCAATATCAATATTTCATTTAAGTTGCAAACAACCTGAGTGCTGAATGGTTTGCCCACAGCTGTGGGAGCTGTTGATGGCAGGGCCTGTGATTTAATTCACCATCAGCCACTCCTTCGTCAGCCACTTTGTCGTTGTCAGATATAAAACTGAAGAGCAGCTGGTGGTTACAAGGGGCGGCCAAACGAACACGTGTTCCAACAAAGGCGTCGGACATTAGTCGCTGCAATATTTAAAACTGATGGGCCGAGGAGAGAAGGATGAAGAAGGCCTGTCTTGTGATTTTAGTTGTGTTGTTGATGAACACTTGTGTTTGCCGTGACCGCTTCAAAGCAAAAGCGTGTTTCGCCTGCTGAGCGCTTTCAATGGGAAGCGGGATTTGTAGCAAATGTCCATTTATGATCAGTAAATGTATACGTGTCTGAGACTGAGTCAGAAGGCCGGATAGGAAACAGTGACGCTCATATCCAAAAAGATAAAACAGTCACAGGATTACGGGCGTGCATCATTCCTGTGAATCCCTAATCTGCGTTAAGGCAATCTGAATCCAGACAACATAAATAGCATCAAGAGTAGGTCCCGATAGCTTTAATGTTACAAAGATCCGTGTCTCACGAGATATGTTTCAATTGTGTAGATAAAACGGATCAACCCGGTGCCTGGGTATCACAAGGCCAGATAACGTTGAATCTTTGGAGGCATTCTCCATGGGTGAGACAACATCACACGCTGTGTCCATGATGCTTAAACACGCAGTCGGAATACATGCAACATTTAAATCTGTTGCTTTTATACTAAATCTAAGTTGTGAGGCTCACGTTGAATTCCTGTTGTTGCAATGGTTGGTTTCGTGTTGAGCGGCAAGGTGTCGGTTGCAATTGTTGTATTGTTGTCGAGCTTAAAAGACCATTGTGGTGGGTCAAAGGCCTTGTAATGATGTGGTGTTAGTCATCGTGGACAGATGCCGGGTCCGAATAATGATGGGTGTTACCGTCTCATCTGCTTGCTCCGGCAACTATGTGTCATTTCATGGATACATAAAAATGCACGTTTTCTCTCCATATTTTTTTATCTTACATTATAGTTTTGGGTCTAAGATTTCATTTTGTTTAAGGGTATCAGTTTTCTTAACTTTATCTATCATTTCGCGGAGTTACGATTGATTTGTGAATATATTTGTTAAATCATATATCCATTAGCCATACCTACTGTCTTAGTTTTTTATGAAAGAGGTAAAGATTCCGCGATGCTGAATATTTATGCCTGATCCCCTGCTTATGCAATATATGTACCTTCTCATACTTAAGTAAATGTTATCTGTTCTATACATTATTACCCATTGGTAGAGTCCTCGGTGTAACGGGTCACGCAAACGGCATCATAAATCATGACAATTATTAAGATCCTTCTCTGAAAATGAAAAGAAAAAGTGACAGGGGGTAAGAAAACAGCTAATCCCTGAACTAACCGCTGTTGAAACGGCAGGCTGAGCCTCAGGTATTTCATGCACTTCAAGGCTTCAAATTAAGAAGCAATTATATTCTCTCCTGGGTCATTACTAATCCTGCTAAAGGTAATGGAGCCCCACCTACAGCCTTAATTGCAGGGATTACAACTGGGAAAGCACAATTTCTTCAACCATTGCTGTCAGAAACAACATCTTAACAGGAAGAAAGAAATAGTTAAGATGCCTCATTTGCTGATGCTGAGGGAAATTACACTATTTATAGCCTCGCCTTCTGTGTCATATATTTTGAACCTTTTCTCCTTCTGTTCCACGGTTACTTAGTAATTTTCCTTCTGGTAAATAAATCAATATTTATCTTGGGAACACAGATTACAGGTTTTTGTTAATTGCATGTCCCTGCAGCTATAACATCACCAAGGCTTTTATGGCACTGATTTAAAAGGATATTAATGGATTTATCACTTTCACTAACATTGGCACGCACGTGTTTTCCCATGATACTCATCGTTTTAAGGCTGGAGAGAGAGCATACGTCACAGATTCTGTGTCAGATATGCAACTGCTTGTGTAGAGCGATGTCGTCTGCACAGAAGTAGAGGCAGTGTTGTTGCACAAAGCTGAGCCGGGCAGAGAGAGAGAGAGCCTCGATTGCAACTGTAACGATACCCGTGGGGAAACTGTGGGGGAACTCTGGGTCCTGTGCTGACATGTGTGCCAATGAATTTCTAGTACTTCGAAGTGACCCCTCGGTACCAACAACGTGTCAAACCAAAGCAAGGAGAAGATAAAAGGGAGAAGTAAAGAGGGGTGAGGAGTGCGGGGGCAGAGGAACATCCCCTTTCTATTAACCAGCATTAGTCCTAACCTTGTTAAAAGAGAAACATTCCCTGTCGTCACCATGATGTCTGCAGGGGGTGGAGAAACCAGTTAACTTAATTATCGCCCATTACTTTTGAATTATATCGAGCCCTAATCATTTCTCTATGGTTATTATTTGTTTTCAGATAATATTCATTAAACAGAAGTAAAAACTAAGTAAAATAAAAAATGTTGCCCATTGAAAGGAGCCAAAAAGCTAAGATATGTCTTGCCCTTATTGCAGACTACTGTGTCCCAACAGTGACAACGTTTATTTTAGTGATTGGCTCGTGTTTGCTCAGAATCAAATCGTCGGCGTGTGAGACGGGAGAATAAATAGTGTGACATGAGACAAAGAACACGGGTAGGTGTCGCAGTAAACTTCTGGTGTCATGCATGGGTAAGCATGTTCCCGGACCCTTAAATCACCTGAGTGCTGGTGTAATTACGGCTCTCTGGGACACCACGCAACCCTCTAATACCCAGGGGGCTCTGCAGCGGCGCCACTTGTTGCGCAAGCATTCACACAGAGAGGAAGCTGCAGGGAGGGAAACACTGAGAAAGGCGGGGGCAGCGGCTGTGGGTGGAGGAGAGCTGGGATGCCCTTTGGCAATTTGGAGGTTAATCTTCTAAATGTTGCCTGACAAAGCATATTGCTGTGCGAGAGTGCGTGCGCGGGTGTGTGTGCATTTGTGTGTGAAAAGGCAGTGAGGGGTGGGGACCGTGGTTGTGGGAGAGGGGTTTTCGAATGGCAAAGCAAATGAGAGGGAGAAAAAAGAAAAATGAGAGAGTCTCTCCGCTTCAGACAGTTCAGCCAAACATGTGCCTAAAAAATTTCAAAAAATAAAAATCAAGGAAATATTTCCTGTTTAGGCCGTCAAACATTTCTGGACAAAATGAATAACTTCTCAAAGAAAGACGCGTCCGCCGCTGTTGAAGGTATTCCGCGTCAGAGTCGCAAACCTGCAGATGAAGCACCGCACGCACTCTCCTGACATCGCTGACATCACGTGAGCCTTTATCAAAGGCACGACACCAACTCTGATCTGTTTTTCAACAAATGAATAAAAAAATCTGTGACGCCCCATGCCAATCACTGCAGCGCTTTTAATTAACTCTAAGGATTTATGGGCTTGATATTTACAGAGTGATAAGCGGTGTCATCAATACGTGCCTGAAGGAGAATGACACGCTCTTTGCAGGTTTTCAACAAAAGCAGTTGAGCCCAGACATGACGTTTGGCACCTCCTGCAGTGAATTATCGCTCCTTCATCAGCGAGGGTATGAGTATGGATTTGAGTGCAAGCGTCGGCGGGGCTGCATATCAAATAAAAGCCTCTGTGAAGGGAACACTTCTCTGAAAATGGATTAGCCCTCTACCTTAAAGCCATCGACATGCTTCTTTCATTCTCATGGCCGAGTAAGTGCGAAGATAATAAAAAAAAAAGCGTGAGTTTGGATAGACTGTTAGTTATGGATACAGACACAGCTCTCGGGTCTGGTTATCTCCTGGAAAGACTTTGTTACGTCTCCAGCCCTCTTGGAACTGACGTATAGTTGAAATACGAGAGAGGAACTAATAGTTGTCAGCAGATGTGTTCGTTTAGGTGAGAGCCCTCTGTAATTAGAACTCATAGTTTATCTGTGTGTGTTTAACCTCTGACTTTATTTGACAAATATTTTCTTACGAGAACCTGTTTTTTTTTTGTTTTTTTTCAAATAGAAATAATTGAACATTGCTTTTCGGATCTGGATGTTAAAGAAACACCCAAAAAATACATTTCACTTTACACATGTCGCTATGCTGGTGTGGTTTTAACTCCTCACATACAGTGCGACGCTTTCATTCATGCAATGTGTGAAATTATACATTTCAAACAAAAGCTGGTCACAATCGATTCCGTCTTTAGATGAAGATGAAGTTGAGCACAGCTCTTTTTGTACAATTATAGATAAAGCTTAAGCTGGCGCCTAACACTTTATTAAAGGTTATTGGACATGCAGTCGAGATGAATGTGTTTGCCAACAACAATTCCACATTGGATTCATAAGTGAATATATACAGTATCTATGACCCAGGTTGTGTGAGTCTCAGGAGTTGTGATGCACAGGTAATCTACGGCTCCAGCTATAGTTGCACAGCATGCATACAACTGTAATTATATCGATGTTGATGCTTTTAATTACCAAAGGTAGTGATAATTATAATAATAAGGGCATTAAACATTCCTTAAACAACTTTGACTGTTGGATGACCTTTTTATAGCCGCTATTTCAGTTCAACCATGCATTATCACGGTACTTCTGGACACGCATCCAGCCCGGAAGCACGGTGGCTTTAATGTACATCTATTTTGTCTGTACTTGACCTCTTTTTGCTTTTTTCCATCTTCTACTCTCCTCTGCTCAAATTTGACGGGACTCCCGGTAGTTTGTCGCAGTAATTACCTGTAGACAAGGTCCAGAACAAAGCGATCAGGGAGGGTTCTCTAAATACGCCGTCTAGACTTGGTGTCTCTCTCGCTCTCTCGCTCTCTCTCTCTCTCTCTCTGTGTCCCTGCGTTTATGGCTTGACCCGTACGGCCGACCCGATGAGGAGTCGACCTTTAACTTGAAAGTGGACAAGACGACACCCTGCGTCTTCGGCTCCTTTATTTGTCATTTATCCTTCGATCTAGCATAGGAAAACTGCTCTGCTTCCAACAATCTTAGATCTATTTCTCTTTTTTATTTCAACACAGCGCAGCACATCAAAAAGTTGAAGCCTAACATATCCAGGGTTTTCCTACTGGGAGACAAACAACAGGCCTGTGTAGTAAAGAGACAGTTAGTCTGACCCACAGTAATGGCTCCCCTTTGAAGTGGTGAAGATAGTGCTTGTAATCAGCCTAATTGATTGTAACAAGGCTCCAGCACCAGAGAGAAAGATAGAGACAGAGCGCCGTGGGCTGATTTAAGAGAATCGGTTGTGTTTGGGTAGAGCAGTAATTCAACATAATGACAGCCATTACTCCGAAGGCAAATAATGTCACTCACTTCTCCAAACTCCGGGTCAAGCTGGCAGATACAGTCACGGTCCTAAGACACGACCCCCGGGGGAAATTACCAGCAAATGAGCTCTAAGTGTTACTCAGACACTGTTGGATTGGGAGTAAGTGTTGTTCAATTAGCTCAGGAATACACTGCAGTGTGTAGCACCAACACCTTTTGTGTTAAGGAGCGATCAACAACACTTTAAGCCCATTATAGTTGCGTTGCATTATATCAAAACGGCGGGTGTCCGTGCCGTGCTGGGGCGTTGCGACTAATTGTTAAATTGAATGCACTGCATGATAAGTGCATTTATAGTTTTCTTCCTCTTCCTTTCTGTTTGTGTATCTCTTATTTTCTGTCTCTCCTCATCGTATCATCTGGAGTTAATCATTCCATTTCCTTACCCAGCACTGCAGTCAACAGTTATCTTCAGATCAGCACACAGTCCAATTTTAAAGGCTCCGAAGGGTTCACCAAAACAGCAGAATTGAGCAAAAGAGAAAGAATAAATATGAAATGATTATGTTCATTATGTTATGAGTTATGACAATGAAATCTGCACTAAGCGGTCAACACAACCTACCAGACCACACACACACATGCGGCTGATATAGATACGTTCTGAGCCGTGTTTCTGGTGAACAAAGTTCATGCTGCACCATCCTTTTAGCTCCTTTTATTTGGGATCATATCGACTCTCTAGAGCTTCAACTATTCTTGCAGTGCATAAAGTCTCGATTTTTCCCAATATCTTACCATTTTAGTCTATATACATAGCAGCGTTAAGGTATTTTATATACCCGTAAAACCAATGAGAAAAACAACTTTAACAACATTAAAATGCAAAAAAAAAAAGGGATGGGAGGTATTATTTAAGACGGATTACATGTGAATTTACAATAGCAAGTGTTATTCCGGTTGGTTCCTCTCTGCCTTTCACTTCCTGTCCTGTGTTACGGCTGTAAAGTCAGGCGGATAAATTGGAACAGCATCCTGGTAATTGCCGTCCTGCTGGGGAGTCCCTGTTGCTCCATTTCAAAGGGGTCGAACGCAGTGGTTTGTGACCTTTGACCATGTAGGCGCAGAAAGGGTCAATGCAAAGGGCCTCTGTTCTCCCTGGGTCGGAGCAAAGATCAGAGCCCTTGTGTGCCAGAGTGCTGTCGTAACCTCGCTCCGTCCCCGGCCCTACCGGGACTGGCGTCTTTCTGCCATTAAACAGCGGAGCGTCCGCGTCTCGCTGCCGCCTGCAGAGCACGAAAAAAACACAACACAGACGTGCGTCTGATGTGAAGGATTTCATTAATCAAGAAAATCCTGATCCAGCGAGGGGGCACGTCTCGCTCGTTCCATGTCCCTGTAGTCACCCGGCCAGCGGCGGCACAATGTGCGGCCTGTCAATCTCAGAGCCTCGGCCTGAGTTTGACTGTCGGCTGCCAAATTAGTCACTCAGCCAGGAGGTTCATACAGCTGTACTCGGCCATCCTGAGAGCCGTCTTCACAGTTAAAAGACAAAACAAAAACAAACACCAGCTAACTAACCGGTGAGTCATTAGGGGCAGGCCGCTGACCTTTAAAACACCCACAACCGGCTTTGATGTTCGCCTTTCCTTGTTTTTTCGTCAGAGCAGCTGATTTGTTTAGTCAGTTACGTGCTTTGTTCTTTACGAGTCTATAAAAGAAGGCCTCGCTACACGATGATGGCAAAAGCTGCGCAACATGTTTATTTTCGCTCAATAAACACAAACGCATACACACTGAACCATGAGTCTTGGTAAAGATGAGTGGACCCTTAATAACACGGCATTAACCTTGAAAGGTTGTTTTTGAAGCATCTACTGAATATTAAAGGTAGAGGATGAAGGAATGGCCGTTGATGACAGAGACAGCGCCGCAGTGGCATATTGTGGCACATTTTATTGTTTATGGTTCGACCTCTCGCAAAGCACTTTGAAAGGTGTTCTTTAAATAAGGTTTTGATTGATTGATTGATATTGTCATGTTGAAGACAATACAGGGAATAGGAAATGAAACTCTGAGTGAAAGCACGTTAACTTGACTTCAAACAACAAGTTGTAATATAAACCAAATGGTAAAAAAAACACTATTTCACATGGTTTTGGATGGAAATAACACCGGATTACTGAGGATCATTTTCATAATTTCTAGACACAATAACCAATAGACTTTAACTTTATTGTTGTTGCACAGATCAACTATATTGGTCTCCCTTCTGCTCGTGTGTGTGTGTGTGTGTGTAAGCACATTTCACTGTCATTAAAGCCGAAGAGTGCGTGTAACACAGACATAATAGCTGGGAAAGTTGTGGCTTTTTCCGCCATGAAATGTTATTTGCTGTAATGAGACAAAAAAAAAAATCTTTTAAGGAGATTTGTTTTTGTGGTTGAGGTTGTTTGTTGTGTGGAAGGTGGATTTCCCCAATCTCTGGAAAACTTCCCAGAAAAATGTGCATGTTCACACGATCACATGCACCGCACCCCCCCCCCCCCCCCCCCCCCCCCCCCCCCCCCCCCCCCCCCCCACCCTCCTAGCTCCACTTAAAAACAATTATAGCGTTTGGGTGCCTCTCCATGAGAACACGCCTCCTTGTGATTTACATGGCCACCCCCCCATAAATCCTACCTGTCAGAACTGATTAAGATATAGTGTGTCAAAGGGAATCTACATCGTTGTGAGAGGAGCAGATGGCCCGTGGCTAGTCTCTCTCGTGCTCTGTGAAGGTTGAGAGTCAGAAGTCACGAGTAAAAGCGCGATGATGCTCCCAGTATGTGATACTAAGGGCACCCCATGATTCGTTTCCAAAGAGCCTTATTGCAAGTTCTGATCCTTATCGTTATCTCTGATAACGATAATGAGGGTGACCTCTCAGTCGTCTGAAGTCATCCGGAGTTGTTTGTGTGGATGTTTTTGGTGACATGAAATGTATTCCAGAAACTCAAACAAGTCCCTTTTCCCATTATAGAGTTACTTGATACTTGGTGGAAAATACCACATGGAACTCCTTAGCCTGAACAATGTACTGTACTGTTCTTATTTTAAACTTGTACATGACACATAATGCTTGACCTTGGTAAGATGCAGAGGATTGTTTTCATTAGGAGAGAGTCTAATCATGATGAGCATCTGTCTCCAGAGCAACTTCTTTCCACCCATACTGTACTTCTCTCGACTGGAGTGTTTAAGTTACACAATGTAGATAAAGTGATATTTGAAGTAACCTGCACGGGGAAAGATTGCAGATCCATTTTTCAAATTTTTATGGGGGTACAAGACAGTTAGGAGGCTCCCGGGGTTTGAAAGACTTTCCACAACCCCTCAAGGTGCAGTATTTTTCGTCAGGGATTGACAGGAAGGCCTGATAATGATGGGTTACGGGGAGGTGAACCTATGAGCCTAAATTAGTGGATAAATGCATAGACGCGGTGTTCAAAAAAGGTTACCAAAGAACACTGCTGCAAAAATATAATTGCAGTTAGCAATAACCAGAGCAATTATCTACTTCAAAAGAACAGCTCGTTACACAGCGCGACGCAGACAGGAACTGTTGTAACCCTCTGGACGTGAAACACATTTCTCTGCAGGCTTGTGTGAGTAGGTGCGCTGCGGGCGCACGTGCGCGTCGACAAGCTGAAGATGTGGTGTACTTGTGACGTGTTGTTGTAGGAATATGAAGGTGCTACGTGTGATGTGGCATGCATTTGCTTTAGAGTGGTCAATAAAACCTTTTTTTCACCGTTTCCCAGGATTGTCCTTACATTCATTGATGTATGCCCCCCCCGCAGCAGGCACATCAGCTGACTCTCCTGTAACATAGCCCACGGATGAGTCAGGCAACAGATTGCCTCCCTCTCTTGTCATTAGCAAAGTGGGCATAAGTGGGCATCAATCTTTCACGTTACAGGAGGCCTCATTCTCTGGCTCCTGAATGGATCTGTCTCCATTGTTAACAGCTAATTGGCTCTGGCGCCAATGTAGCGTTCAAGGTAGTCATTTAGGTGCATTACAGGCGGAGGTTCTGAGGGCTTGGCAGAGAGAGAGAGAGAGAGAGAGAGAGAGAGAGAGAGTGAGCAAGCGAGCGAGCAAGGGAGGTACGGCTGACAGTGTTCATTTGTGTGTCAGTTAATATTTACGGCACGTCCCACTGGTTTGACGGGTTACCAGTCGTGCCGAGAAGAATGTGACTTGGATGTGTGTGTAGCATTATGCAACATGTGTGTTTTAATACGCGTTCATTCATATGCATGAGTGAGTGCCTTCAAAGTGTGTGGGTGAGAGATGTGTTGTACAAAGCGGGACTGGGTTGTAATTACATGTTATTGTGTTTTTCAAATGTCCCTGGAATCATTTCATGGGGCCGCGGTGGTGAGGGTTAACCATTGTTGCAAAAATTGTGTAGTGGAAGATAATGTTTTTAAGCGTCTAACCTAAAATTGGGTTTTTGCCTTACATGTGTGAAAACTGGGGAGGCAAATTTAGCATCTGGTTTAGCATACATTTTCCACAAATGCATATGTTGATATATGACATATGTTTTTATTAGTATGATAATACTGATCAACCACGCTGATTCATTTTCAAAATTGCATCCTGGGTGGGAATGCCAGAGAAATTCAAACATGAACAGTATCACTTTATGAGCAGTATAAGATAAAATAAGATAAGTTATTATAAGATATTCCTTTGTTGTCCCACCGAGGGGAAATTTGCGGCGTTGCAGCGGTAGAGATAAACAGTACAAGAGCATAAATAGAAAAAAAAAAATACAGACAAAAAAAAAAAAAAAAGGCTGTGCAAAAAGTAACAAAAGCAGAAAAGTATAACATAACAGTACATATATTTACGTGTTGTAACGGTACTCACCGAACACATTATACATTTTTTAAACATGTTCAGCTTTGTACCAAGTGATCATTATAGCTGGTAAAAATTTGCTGGTGTGATGGCATGAACGGGTGTTTTAATGGGAATGTAAATAGTATGTGAGTGCGGCCCAGCCTGCTGATTATCCAACCAAACATTCCACCACTTCAAAGCTGCTGCTGTAATTACAATGCTCTGAGGTGTGCCCGACCCTCACAACCAGAGGCTTCTGCCCTATCAAGCACACACACACGCACGCGCACACACACACAAACATGCTCAGACAAATTGCTTTCGCTATTATCAGGCTCAAATGATATTATGGAAAGAAGGAAGTGGGATGTGTGGGTAATTTTGCTACACCCAGGAGAGCAACCCCTTTCATTTCTACCCCTCATCATCCTTCCTTCCTTCCTTCCCTCCTTTATTCCTCCTCCTCCTTCTTCTTCTCTTGCAAAGTCCTCCCCCTGTGTTCACACAAAGCTCTGGCTATGTTATTTCAACGTGCATAACTTTATATTGCACACACTGTTTTATTTGATTTTGTTCCCATGCAGGCACACAGTCGGCGTGCAAGAAACACCTCAGGTTTGGCATTACTTGTTGGGACTGACTTTGTTTATTGATGTTTTGTCAATACAGGCAGTAGCTGGCGTATCGGTGCCAGATGGGTTGTGTTTTCCAAATAGCATAATTAAATGCATACCAGTTGTTTTTATGATAGGATTATCTGCAATTGGCAGCTTCTTTTTCTGTTGTTATAGGGGTTGAATTATGGACTGACACACTTGCCAAGGGTATTTTTATATCCCAGCTTATTAGACCTAACTGTGATCGCCTGTTTTATGTCAACATTTTCGAAAAAGCTTTTCATTTGATGGATCGATCGTTTCATTTGAGTGAGAACATTTGTTCTCACTCAAAAGGACAAAGGGATCACATAAGGTGAGAAGGAAAGAAGCAGAAGGGGTGGAGAAAAAAATGCAAGGAGTGAAGGACAAATAAAGATGAGATGCACGGAAATAAAGAGGGAAGAGATAAATGACAAGAAAGATAAGCGTGAAGAACCGATAAAGGAAAATAAAAGTCGCTAGAAAAGACCCATGACTAATAAACTTAGCAAGAATAACAGAGTGGAAAGATGAAGACAGGAGGGAGGAAAGAAGGAAACACGCCAATGAGACTCGGCCAAGAACGAGTTCAGCGTATAATGACTGACAAGGTGCCTCCAGGGCCTGCGGGCACAGGACGAGAGAGAGAGAGAGAGAGAGCGAGAGAGAGGTGGAGGAGGAGGATAGAGGTGGAGATCCTGAAAAAAAAAAGGCAACAGTTTCTCCCCTGAGGAGTCGGCTCTTTCATCTGGCCGCTCACTGGCGCCTTCACAAACCTCTCATTGTCTGTGAAATAACCCCACTTTAATAAGGCGGCAGCAACAGTGTCCTGGGAAATGAGTCCTGCCACACAGTCTGACACAGCCACTCCAGCCTGTTGACTAAAACTGCTGTACTTCAAGCATTTATGCTCTGTATATAAATCTATCCTGTGTGATAGAAATGTTGCTTTTTTTAAAGAGTTGATCTATTTGAGACGGAGAACCTTGCAATTGCGTGTATTCTCTTTTTTTTCCCTTGAGTGAGTTTAGAGGAAAACTATTTGAAAAGCAGCTTTTTCTAATGGGAGCGGGGGCTGTAAAAGTTGTGCATGGTTGTGGACGAAGGAGGAACACACACGAACGGACTGCTCTAATTGTGTTTACCACACTTGCATACAGAAGTCCTTCATTTGGCCCGGACCTTGTGATGTGAAATTGTGATTAATCAAGAAGCACTCAAATTTGGAATTGGCAGAATGTTAAACATGAGCTAATGGGTGACACACAAGACATTTCTTAGAGAAGCATGACCATGGGAAAAAAAATACAAGTTAACATCCTTCCAACCTAAATAGTTCCTTCCGTAATCAAAGGGCGTATTCTTTCTTCAAATTGTTGGAACAAGTGTAATGTTTGCCATCAGGAGTGAGGCATTTTCATCCAACATACAGTAGCGTGAAATTGTCCATGGAAAAGTCCCAATGAGTTACATCATGAGAATCACAATGAGTTACTTCATGCCTAATATGCGTAGAAAATGGGACTGAATCATAGGACAGGAGGATGAATGAGTCGACTAAAGACTCGGAGGGGAGGCATGTGAATGTCTCATAAGGTTTGTGCGAGGCACCAGCTGGACCCAGCCAGGCATTTAAAAGAAACTACATTTCTAATTTAGCAAAGTAATATTATTTGTAATTTAAGTACGACACGCTGCTGCACTGACATAGCACACAACATCCACGTGAATAACAACCGGAACGTCCCTTTAAGGGACAGCGGCAGACTAGTCACAAAGAGAGATAAAGAAGAAAAAGGCTATACCCAAACCCAGGTTTAAATCTCCATTATTATCCACGTGTGTTTACACGCGTAGTCCCATGACGTTTTCAACATGTGATACCTTTGTCATCAAGGTTTCTACTAAATCTGGATTTTGTTCAGCAGCTGTGAAGCTTTGTTTCACGGCTGAAACTTCTGCTCAAAATTGTTACCATTTATTTTAGCTGGGACTAACAACGCCTTACTGGCCCCTGTGGACTTTTTCCGCTTTCAATTACTCAATTACTAAACAGTTATTTGATCACTGATGAACATCAATAATCATAAATGATAATAATAAAAAAATTATCTAGTGTTGTCATGCCAGTCACTCCCCAAATCAAAACAAAGCATCTTCTGTTTCCGACCGTCCCTGAAGGCAGCCCCTGCTCACTCATAAACATTTTGTGTGGTTTTGTGTGATTGGTCCTCCCTCACACATACACACACACACACTCACTGAGAGATCCAACAACTTGACACATCCACAACACAGCACAACAGTGCGCTCGCCAGAGCGCATCTCACCTGGATCCAACTTTCTGTCCCGTGCGCTCCGAGCTCCCGCGCGCTTTGTTTTTTTTTTTAATCGGATGAGAGCTGGAGGAGACATGTCCTCTCTGGAGACCTCCAACGAGCCGGAGTCCGATTTGTCCGAGGAGGACGGTACCCGCGCGGCCGCAGAGGAGAAGACGTGCCCGGCCGTGCGGCGGCATCACCCTTTCAGCGTGGAGGCACTGATGTCCGGGAGGACGGGCGGGGGACGCATCACCTGCGCCAAGGCGGAGACGGCGTTAAACCCGGTGTATGCGTGTGGACGCACGTGCAGTCCTCCGCGACGGGGTCCGGAGAGCCAGGCGCCGGCGCCAACGTCGCCGGTTAAGTCCGAGGCGTCCGAGCCGGAGGAGTGCGCGCCCTGGGTCACCAACGGCGCTCTCCCCGCACAGCCCCGTGAGTTTGTGCCAGAGTCGTTTCGCATCCACGAACGTATCTGTTGATAACTAATCTGTGAACTAATCCCCAATAATCTGCGATAGTCTGCACGTTTATGAGATGTGTTTCGTTTCTCAGGAGAATAGGATTCTTTCTTTAGAAGCCAGGAGCAATAATATGTCCTGTTGGACAGAAAACAATAAGGACAGGAAGCTGCGCCAAGTGACTCAGATGTTTATTGTTTTAAGGAATAATATATGAGGAAGTACTTTGAACAGGAATAAATATGTATTTGTCTTATTGAATAAGATAAAAGCATGGACAGGCATCCGACAATCCACTTCAACAGTAGTTCATCTCGGTTGAAATTTAACCGACTTATCTGTGTGTGGCCCAAGAAAAGGATGATTCGTTTTCAGAATAGGTTTGTTGGCATTCTATGCGAGTGAAGTGAATTCATAAACTCAAATTTGCGTTTGCTGTGCCAGGCCATATCAGTGCTTCCTGTCAGTTGAGGAAACACAAGACCAACCGAAAGCCCCGCACCCCCTTCACCACGACCCAGCTCCTGGCCCTGGAGAGGAAGTTCAGGCAGAAGCAGTACCTGTCCATTGCCGAGCGGGCCGAGTTCTCCTCCTCCCTGACCCTGACAGAGACCCAGGTCAAGATCTGGTTCCAAAACCGCCGGGCCAAAGCCAAGAGGCTCCAGGAGGCCGAGCTGGAGAAGTTCAAGATGGCCGCCGACGCCAAGACGGCGGCAGTGGCGGCGGCCGCCGGAGCTTTGCACCCTGGCTTTACGTTACCGTTGTCGCTGGGCGCCATGTCGCTGTACGGACAGTCGTACTCCGCCTATCACCACCACCATCACAGACCCTTACTGCCCATCTCGCCCTTAGGACTGTACGCTGCTCCCCTGGGCTACAGCATGTACCACTTATCATAAAAAAAAGGGGGGAAATATATTTGACAGTGGTGAAATGCCTTTCCCAGGATTCCCCCGAAGATGGCCACGGAGGTGGACATGTGGCTGACGTTTATTAAAAAACAATCAGTGTTTGTATTATATCTGCTGCCCGAGGAGCGCTTCAAATCACCTTTCAGAGCACTTCGAGTCACAGCAGAAAATCTTTTTTTAATATTTCCCCACAGCAGGGATAAAAAAAAAAAAAATTGTCTTCCTGCCCTGCCTTTGGACCGCCTGTTTACATGACTTGTCGAAGGAGGAGGAGGAGGAGGGGTGTTTCTGTCCAGTTGTGTATATGCTTCACTTGTTTACTTCTGCAATAATTAAGCTGGGCGAGCACTTGCACTGGGCACAATAATAGAGACTCCAGCTTTTCACCAACTTGCCTTTTTTTTTTAAACTCATCATAGATCCAGTCCCTTGCGTTGGAAAGCGCTTCATGTCGAGACACTTTGTCGAATTTTATGGGTGAATGAGTGCTTCAGCAACTCAGGCCAAATAAAAGATATCACTGAAGCGTTCTATATTATATTTTTATCATACCAAAGTGTCTGCCTTGAAAAATAGTCAAACTCAGGTTTGTGTATCTTCGTCTGGACCTCGCAAAGTTTTGACCCTAAGTTTACGCATCTCCTCGTAAACTTTACGCCTGCGCAACCAACAACTTCAGTCGGGATTATTCTCTTCCAGCGATACAAAGATTCCCATTCTTTATTTTCCATATCCATAGACATATTTATACTCCTTGAAACGCAGTGCTGGAAGTGTATGAATGGCTAATGTCGTGTATTTATATTGTTTTATGGTACAGAGTCTCTGACCAAAATTGTATTTATATTCTTCTTCCTGAACGTCCCTTTGACAGGGATCTACAATGTGCTATGCAAATTTTCCACCAAAGTTTCTTATTTTTTCTTTCAAATGAACAAAACATTTAACGGCTTTTCTGACTGTTTCCTTTAAGTAAATGACATTTAATTTTATGTACGACGAAAATAAAGTCGCAATATGTTAACATGTGCTCTTACAATCACTGAATATCTTTTTCTTTTCATGCCTTAAGTCATTTACCAAAGAAACTCAGCAGCTGTCGTACCGCTTTCTTCTCGTTCAGCCCCGCACAGATACAGCAGCTCTTGGTGCACATGCGTTCCAACTTGGATGTGTGTGTTTTTTGTGGTTTGTGTCCCCCATCAGGCTGTGGTCGGTTCAAGGTAATGTTTGATAATCCGTCAAGAATATCCATCATTCATTCGCGGGTACTTCACAGATAGTTCCCATTTTTGCCGAGCTGCTGTTTACCACACTGGTGAAACATGTTTTCTATTTGTTCCCCTTTTAAAATGATGCTATGTATACACCGACTTTGCCTCTGTTGTCTCCATGGCGATAATTATCCCTGTATTCATAACCCATAATGAGTTATTCCAAAATTCATTTTCTGTTCATGAAGGTAGCGTGAGAACTCGGAACAGCATTTGTCTCTATAATAAGTAGGTGGCTTGACAACATGGGACATACAATCTTGACTCTTAATGTTTTAATTATGTTTCTAAATGAGCTGTTTATTCATCTTGTAACCATCCTTAAGAATCTTTCATTTTGTTTTGGGGGAGAGGTGTAACGGCAACATTTCATTTATTTTTTATTTGCTATTACAAACAACACCGTCTATGAAAGGGAGGTCTTTTGCTCCTGCTCCTATCCTATGTTATGTTCTTCCTGCCTCATTAAACGTAATATTAATGACCTCTGCAGAGCAAGGATTGAATTAAGGGGCATTAGCAGAGCACGGCAACCTAGAATCTGTTTTACAGAGCCGCGGGGTGAGTTTGGTGGCATGCAGGGACGCTCAAAGGTGCCTGGGCCTCGTTGTAATTATGTGAGTGGCTTACAACTTCCGTGTGACTTTGATGTGATGGGGAAAACCGTTCATAGGCAGCAGTGTATTTACGAGCTTCCCCCTTTAATCAGAGCAAGGCCGAGGAGACGGGCGAGCAATCAGCCTAATGAAGTGCAGATTGGCAGCGGCGGCTCGGTTGTGAAACGTCAAGTTTATTCTACTTGCTGGCACGGCTGTCGGCTGTGTTGCAGTGTTGAATTTCGATAAATTCCGGGCGGGGTGGGGGTTGTCGTGTTCGGAGGGTTGTCGTCACCACTTGGGATCTGCGTGTGTGTGATCGATAAATGCTTTTGATCTGACGAGTTTGTCATTTTTCTTGCATTGTAAAGACAACATGTTGACCAGACCTCTTCTCTGTGTGCAAGGCATGTACTTGTCTGCAGCCCCCTCTAGTGGCTGTTAGTAATGTTGCACTATGGGAAAACTGTAGGACTCTAGATGTGTTAAAAGACATGGTGAGAATTTATTTTCCCAATCTTTTGTATCCTGCTTATGGTACTTTTTTTAATCTTCATCATTTATCAGAATTGAAAAGACATTAGCAGCGGCAGTTCATAGTTGTTTGTGGCATTTTTGACGAGTCTAGTCTGTATTCTCTCTCTCAGAATACAGATGAACAATTATCGTCCTCTGTAGCTGATGAATCGTTCCATTCAACAAAAATTTGTTTACAGATTCTCATGAAGCCTCTGGCAGCCCCGACCGGAAACAACGAGAAATCCCCCTGTGAGTTTTCTACATACATACTCATCCGAAACATGACGCACAGGAATTCTGTTATTTGTGTCCGTGTGTGTGTGTGTGGTGCGGTGCGGTGCGGTGCGGTGCCAGTCTGTGTGTGTGCAGTCTTTTGAGATATCCCTCGAGAGCCATGCAGTAGCAGATGTAGGGAATCTGCCCGGAGCAGGCCAGTGGAAGGGGACAGCTAAAGCCTCTAAAGCTTTTGCTGGACACGCGCACACGCGCACACGCACACACACACACACACGCACACAAACCTACAGAAACACACACACACTTAAATGATGACCCGTTTCTGTTTCACTGATTTCTGGAGAACATCTTTGGAAACTCTCCCTCTCACCAACACAAATGTACACACGAACCACAAAATAAACATGATGGGAGTTTTATAATCTTTTATTATTAACGGATTTGTTAATAATAATAGTTTAAATATATATTAGGCTTCTCAGCCCATCCTTCCCTCACTTGACGCGGCACCTTTAAAGGAAGCTATGTAGAGGCTGGTGCTCATTTCTTGGTTTGATTGATTTTGAGGGAAATTCCACCTAAGAATGTTGAGTACCTGGGGTAAAGTGGTGAAGCTTCCCACAGCTTCAACAAAATCATTGAATGTGGAAAAACACAACGGTGCCACAGCAGCTCCCAGGCATGTGGTAGATTTTTTTTTTCAGACATATGGTGCATCAGCAGAATACATAAACAAAAAAAAAAAAAAGCGAGGTTGAAGCGTGCCAACATATAAGGGATCTGTGACAAAGACATTCGCATAGTGGTCTAAAGATACACAGAATCAAGAGGAGTGGGATCTAGGACATACACTGAATAGGCGAATCCAACAGAAAGACCATAAACGGGAGCTGGAACAGGACACCTGAGGCATGGCTTGATCAGGAATCAATCCAGATGCCTTTTATATATAATGGCTGACTCACAGTATGTCAACCCATTAGGCCACTCCAGCTTGCTGTGAAAAACAAATTGGCCGTTTCGGCTTTGGATTAGATGGCGCAAACATGTTGGATATTTGAACCCGAGGGGACAAAAAGCGACGTTAATGCCGTCGCGTAGCAATTGGGCACGCACGCGCTTTTTGTTGAGTTGCTCGTCTGTTTTGTTCCTGCGTTTGTCTTTCCATTTGCACGTGGCAATAAGTAGGAGAGACAGGGATGAGGTCTCGTTTGGGATTTAAAAAGAGTTATTTTTTTCATCCAGTAGGCGTCACTATAGCAACAAACTTCAGCTGGGACAGTCTCGCAGGGCATCAATGAAACCCAACCCAGCAGCTGGAAAGCTTCCCAAATCAGGCCACTTTAATTTGGCTGCCGTTCTGAAAATAGAACAAAAAGAGAGTGAATTAAATGTTTGCTCATCAGGGCCGCAACCCCCAACCCAAACCCCCCCAACAAAAAAAAAAAAAAATCTCTGATTGAGAGTTGGATGTTTTGGTGAATGGGGGGGGGGCGGGGGGGTTAAGTCTTTAAACATGCAAATGATGCTGCACAGAGAGAAGACAACACAGTGAGATATGTATACACCCCCACATTGTTCCAAGACCTGCCTTCGTAGCAGTGCAAGTGTTTGCATGGTTGTGTGTCTGTGCGCATGTCCTCAATGTGTCTGAGGGATTGCTTTTTGCATTCTTTATTATCTTGAAGTTGTGTGTGTGTATGTGCGGGTGTACAAGAATGTGTTAAACAGGGAGAAAGCAAGCAAGTCTGAGTGTCTCTATTTTTGTCTCTCTGACAAAGTCTAATGAGTTGATTTGAAATGTACGACCAATCCAAATTTCACACGCACACACACGCGCGCACACACACACAGATTTGAGCGCCTGTTTTACATCGTATATCAATGTCACAGAGACAGACTGACAACACAGTGCGGGGACAGAGCTTGCCACCCACAAACCACTGCAGCGCCATCTCCCTCTGACACACACTCCCTCTCTCCTTGTCACTGTCTTACACAAACTAACACACACAAATGTATAGTTGTCACTGTGTTTTGCCTGAATCTTATCTCCCTCTGCCTCATTTCCAGTCACAGGTGCAGCACTAATAGGAAGTGATTCGCTTTTGGCAGACACGTTTCACAGGGGTGCACTACACGTACAAATGATCATTCAACAAGTTAAAACTAACACAACTGTGGCACAGAGCAACCTCTCTCTCAACCTTGTCAAACCATCGCTAGAAATAAAGACATCAGTCAAAGCTGTGACTCCCGCTGACCTTTCAGACATTAGTAACACATCGCCATCCGGGGTTTTGAATGGGATTTGTAGCCATGTGATTTTCAGGCTGTTGAAGCCATATGATGTGTGAGAACATGGCTGTGGGGATAAACACTATTAATAGATTCACATGTAGGATTTCATGTGATGTCTTTCCGGACTTTCTTCCTCTCATTAGGAGGTATTACGCACATGGGTCTGCACAGGTTGTGAAGTGAAGGGGTCATTATTATTATTATTATTATTATTATTATTATTATTATTATTATTATTATTATTATTATTATTATTATTATTATTATTATTATATTCCGTGTCTTTATTGAGTACACCCATTAAACATGCACAGTGCTGGTAGATAAAAGGAGTGAACCCTAGTGGAATAATTTGAACCTCCTTTGGTAGTAATAACCTCGAACAAGGAGAGCTTACAGAGCCGCTTCAGAGCATACATATTCACAGGATGTATGGGGAGAACAAATCTCAAGGTTGTTCCACAGTATCTCTGTGTGCCAGGGCCAATCCAGAAGGCGGCTTTTTGTTTTTTATGTTTAAAGTGGATATAATGGATTTTGATGTTGAAAGACATTGTCCAGCTGCATCAGTCAGTTTAGGCCGAACCTCTGCTGCAGCTGCTGGACACCCACCTAGGTGTTATTCTGCAAAAAATAAACAAAAAATAGACTCAAATTATTATTTGGAATCTTTTGGCTTTTTAGTGCTTCCTTTGTTTACCTGGCAGTGATCTTGGTTGGAGGCCCACTTCTCGGGAGAGCTTAATTATTTCAGTTCTTTTTTTCCAAAGCTTTCCGACTGTGGACCGGTGAATATTTATACTCTGTGAAATCATTTGAAACATTTCCGGCTTCATGCAAATCAGATCGTTGAGAACAATCAACTCGGAACTAGTGTCATCTACGAGCTTTAGGATAAGAGTTCGTATGTGAATGTTTTGATCATGTATTCTGTTTGGACACTTTCATTATTGTGAAGATGAAAAACTGACAAGTTTGAAAACAAATATATAAATAAACAGATACATAAAAGTTGATAACTACAGTTTTCCTGCCACATTATTTACAACATGAGCAAAAGAGGAGGTCAGGTGACAGGAGCCAAACAATTCTTTCGTACCGAAACTCATTCAACATTCACCACATATTTAGTATTGTTGCCATGGAAACCAAGGAATACGTGATGCTGAAGGAGCACTATTTCAGGAAAAGTTATAATAAGGGGTAATGTGAGCTTATAGGCACAAACGGACTGCATGCTCATTTAGGTTGGGGTGGAACCAGAGCCAGTGAGGCTTCCCTCATATCTTCATAAATAATTATTTTGCAACTTGGAAAGGCAGTTACGGTACAGTACGACTACTGTGCCAAGTTATCACACTGGGCTTTATTGAGTGTGCGTCTGTGTGTGCCAGCGACAGAGCGAGTGTTGAAACATGCATGTCTGCCTTTTTGCTCGTGTCCCCGAGTACTTATTTATTTGTGGGGGGGTTATCATCCTCAAAACTGGCAGTGGAACCAAACCGAAAAACCACAGTCATGAATTGCAAATGGCTCGTTGGATATAGTTTAGTTTAGTTTAGCTGTTGTGTGCTCTGTGGGTCAGTGTGCTAACAAAAACACACAGGCGAGGGCGAGCTAATCGAGAGAACATGCCAAATCATTATGACTTTTATGTGCACACTCAGCGCCCAAAGCTAAAAACAAGAATCAGTTCGCCAACTACAAGATGAACAGATAGTCCCCAGCAGAGCCGTTCTCATGTCAGAAAGTAGTGCAAATCTGCTGGCGTTCCCAATTCCTCACACATCTCTTAACAGGATAGAGATAAAACTGTTTACGCTGATACATTTGGTAAGGTGAAGGATGATGATTGCCTTTTTCGTGATGACCTTTTTCCTCCCCCTAGCTCTCTCCTGCTAATCCTAATAGAAAGTAAAACATTGAGCAGATAATGACACATTTGTGTGTGTGTGTGTGTGTGTGTGTGTGTGTGTGTGTGTGTGTGTGTGTGCGTGTGTTGGGGGGGGCTGCTAAGCGTGATGCAATAGAATGAAATGAGATGGAGAAAAGGTCAATTGTGAAAATATTGAACTATTGGCAGAAATCTCCACGCTGTTGGAGAGGACTTGACAGATGGCATCTCTGGAAGGGGTCTTCTAGGTTAAATGGCCTTTTGTGTCGTTTTTTCCTTCGCTAAAAAAGATTTGCATTGAGTGGTCTGGGTTGCGAGTGACATTCACGAATGCATCATTCATTATCTCCAGCTCAAGCCTCCAGTTGTTTGATCTTTGGGATCTGAAAAAAGAGGCAAATTATAAATCCACAAGAAGCTGAATGATGGTGGCTGACGGTGGAAACGAAGGCTTAAGTTCTCGCTTTAACTCTGGTATGGTCACGGCTTTGTTGCACAGTGGCTTTAAATAACTTGAATTGAATTACTGAATTTGTACGTAGTTAGTTGTAGCAGGAACGATATACGACCTGCTGCAAGCACAAAGACACCCCACACACTAGAGCAAATG
Source organism: Colistium nudipinnis (assembly GCA_016785305.1). NCBI lineage: Eukaryota > Metazoa > Chordata > Actinopteri > Pleuronectiformes > Rhombosoleidae > Colistium > Colistium nudipinnis. The sequence continues at coordinate 709,184 of JAFBJU010000458.1, forward strand.
TGTTGGTTCTGACATCCTGTGTGTGCGCAATAACCTAGGGGCCCGCATTTTCCTCTCAGAGGACCAGATGCCCTTGTGCTGGATGGACGTGTATGACTCGCAGTGAGGAGGGAAGGCCTCCCGCATCGGCGCCTCTGAGAAGCGAAAGCGGCGGCGGCGGGGGCGGGCGCGTTCGGCTGTCACTCCACGCCTCCACAGAGTCAGCAGAAACCGGGCACTGCTGCGTCACGTCAGAGGCCGGACGACCCGAGGCGCCTGCTTTGTCATTCTTAGTAAAACCCGTTTGGCCCTTTTCATACCATCGCAGGGGCAATTTGCTGTGTGTGACCTTTGGAAAGGCAATGTAACATGACAAGAGCTGTTAGCGTCTGAGAATCACCCAGGGGTTTCTGAAGATATAGGCCATTCTTACAGTTTGAGAGTTTATCCGTTTGTCGTCGTTAAAACAGACCGCCCCCCCCCTCTCCCCCTCTTGTTTTCAGCGATTTAAACTCCAGGCAACTCAGACTCCTCCTCGCCCGCGCCCATTTGATGATTTCATGGCTCACGGTGCAAGAATCTCCTCCGGGGGAGAGCAGGGGTCACCAGTAGAGAAAATTGTCAATACAAGTCGGGAGGAGGTTGTGGCCTCTACAACTGATGTAGTTTCTGGATATTTTTATTCATATTTATTATTGTTTCATCAACCGTTGACATAATAATGTTTGTTGGTATTGCTGAGTTTATCAGCTGAAATGGTCAACTTATATCTTTTGTAAATATCCTACATATTTGTGCTCCTGTGCTTGTATTGTGTGGGTTTAAGCAACAAATCGGCAGCCTTTCAGTCTGAAATAGTCGTTCTAAAGTTTTTTTCTTTCTTTTCTTCCTCAATATTAAATAGGAATGAAATGTTATCTGGCTCAATCTTTAGCTCTTTGCATACTAGTGTATATGAGAGAGAGTGAATAGTTATGCCTGTGAAAGCGTACGAGTCTGTGCTAAATTATGGACGCAAAGCATGTATGCTTTCATTCCTCTTTGTGTGGATACCAGGTTGGTGGTGTGTGTGTGTGTGTGTGTGTGTGTGCCTGAATGAGCCTGAATGAGCCTGAGTACCACGGCTCCTGAGCAGAGGATGTCGGTGAACCAGCCGGCCTCTGGGGTTTAGCCCCCACTCCACACACGGCCAAAGCTGTTCTATTCTAGGAACTTGCCTAAAAACAGAGAGAAACACAGTTGTGGCACTTTCTGACACTCCTACCTTCGGTACAGCTGCAGTTTGGTTTCAGCCGGGGAGGGGCGGGAGCGAGCGAGGGAGGGAGGGATAGACGGAGGAAGGAGGACAAGAGAGAACCAAGGACGGAGAGGCTGAGTTTGCCTTTAACACATTTGTTCAGCCAGTCATGCATTTACATAACCAGCTGGCAAGCCCGGCAGCCGTTGGCATAAACAAAGCCAGCCAGTCAGTTCTCCATCAATCCAAATAGAAAAATAAAAATAAATGAAAAAATCTGCCCAGCCCAGCGCACACCTATCCAGCCTGCCAGAGTCCCAGTGAAGTGAGTTGTTGAGAGGCGACAGGCCAGGGCTCTGACCGTGGCAGGTGTGTGTGCGCGCCGCTCTCTCATACGGCCCCCCGACCACTGGAGGCTGATGGGAAGAGGCAGGACAGGAGGTGTGAAAGAGGTGGCCCGACATGACGCGGCGTTATGAGGTAAATGGGTAACGGAGAGACTGACGGAGGGCTATATAAGGTGTGAATTAGTGAACAGGGCGTCGGTGCGGCCGCGGTGCCGTGGTTTGTAGGGCTCTGTGGAAGGTGTGTGTGTGTGTGTGTGTGGGGGGGGGGGGGGGTGGAAAAAAAAGGGTGGGGGNNGGGGGGGGGGGGGGGGGGGGGGGGGGGGGGGGGTTACATAAGCAGTGAGTGGCGCAGCATTACAACTGCACTTCCGCGACATCATCTGGCATCATTCCGTCCGTCAGTGTACACTCATGTGTGCGTTTCCTTGAAGTCCTCAGTCCTTGATGAGTTCACGCCACGCTGCTGCTTTTTGACTCCGAGCACTGGTGGACATATATGGGACATCCTCTTATTTATGTTGAAAGATAAGAAAGATAAAACATGTCATTTTGTGTTTCTTTTTAATATAAAACGGTCTTTATTTGAATTTATTGAGTGACAGCACTGACTGTGGCTTTTTTTTGTGATTGGCTTAAACTACAAAGACAAACATGAGAAAATGACTGCTGTGAAAAACAAACGCACTCACTCAATGGAGACAACATTTAAGTACAGCACACTTGAAAATGTGTAACATTAGTGGAAATTCGTATATGTTTTTTTTTTACCTTGAAAGTTTTTAGAACGTAGTGTTATGTAGTAAAAGACAGGCCCCTTGTGAAAATGACAATGGCAAAATGATTCGAATTGAATAGAATTTTCTGTCACCGACTTTGAAATGAATAAAAATAGAATTGAAAATCAGTAAACATATCAAACATTTTTGATTAATCTTGCTGGAGAAAACAATCTACTGTAAACTTTTCAGTCGCAAGTCTCCATGGTATTGGAACGTTATGCCATCAGACAGTAATTTGTCACGTTTCATTCCGCCTCACCCTTCCCACACGCACACACAGGAGGAGGTGCGACTGAATGTCGAGGCCCTGCCAGCCCGGAGACAAACACGCACTTCCATAACTTCGCAGTGGTTGTGGCAGGTACATGACAGCGGCTGCTGAGACAGCGTCCCCCTCTCTCGGCTGTGGCCTGCAGATTAGGCCGGAGCTCATTAATTCGAAACGCTACCAGCACAATGAGCTTTTTTATCTTAGCCTATTGTGGGAGACGCCGCCGCCGAGACGGTGACACGCCTGAGGTCAGCGCGGAGGATGGGTAACTGTTAATCAAACACAGCGGAGTATGTGGGGACTAATATTGGTTTCAGAAATCTGTCTGAGGTAATCGGGGACGTGGTCTGACAGGAGAGTTGCTCAGTTTACCTTCCAATAATATTTTTTAGCCATTTCAGTCGCAATAATTGAACCAGCAGAGCACAGTGGTCCATGAATACCGTATACACCAAATATGGCCAAGATTTAGTTATAGTCTCAAACAATTGTGTCTCTTCCCGCCTTTCGACTCTTATGATTAATTGCGGAGAGGTGTCCCACTTGAAAGAGAAGCACCGAGGCTATGATGTATCCCTCGGAGTTATTTATTACCTTACATTTATTTTTCAAACTGCATATGAAGTGACACCCATATCTGGCTCGGCATTTGGCAAATTTTTCTCATATGCCGAGAAATCATTCTCTAATAAAAATGTCAGTAAAAAAAATCCCATTATATCACATGTATTGTGTTTGCCTTTTCCAAAACCGAATCTGTTTTCTCTGGATTCTTTATTTTTATTCGAGGGTCCAGCTCGGCTTTTATGCAATGCAACAATTACAAATAAGTCCATAAAAATATGATAATATATAATTATGATTATGCTGATCATTTACGCTCATCTAATCTTATTGAGATATTATCTTGCCTGATAAAACAAAGACGAGATGCTCGGGAGATAAATGTGTTAGTCATTATCTCTTCACATTGTTGTCTCTGTTCAGATCTTTTCATTTGTCAATTTTATGATGAAAGTGCATGAAATAAGACATCAATACCCACAGCCAAACTATTGCAAAAGTAATGGACAGAAACTCAGTTGGTATGCAAATACCGCTGTGTGTATGTGTGTTGCCCACATTCCAGTTTTGCATTGTATACTTTTATTATATTTATATTATATTATTTATAGTACATTGGAAGCTTCAAAACTTGATCTCTCAGCTTTCCCCCTCTCAGCTGTATGGCAAACACATGATTTGATTATTAATTACATTTTTTTTTTAATTACCATCTGATGCTCTTTTTACATTCTGCCATTCACAGAGCGCCGTCACTCTGGCAATTAACTCTAATTGCTTTCCTACTTCATACAAAACCTTTCAGTGTCTGCCGCTTTGATATTCATGTCCCACTTCAAATGTGTGAGGCTTTCCCTTTTTCCCAGTCAGCCCACAGAGGGGAGGGAAGATAATATAAAATCCAAATGGTGTGTGTGATGGGTGGGGGAATGAATCAATTTATCGAGTCAAATTTAAAGAGAAGTCTGCTCACAGCTGTGCACCTTTTATTAGACCAATCCAACCCCAACTGTCTCCTAAGTAAAATAAACCATATATAATTGGATGATGGACCATGGGAAGTCGGTAATTAGCTGGAATGTCAGGTGCCCTTTAAAATAAAAGAACTCCGATCTGGTTATCAGTATTTTAACCAATCAGAGAACAATGAGGCAATATCTATTCATTTGTTATATTCATATTTCATATTATATTTGATATTATATTATATTTATTAAACCTGAAATGACTCATGAAGTCAATTTAATCAACAAAAATGAATGTCTTAATTTGATAAAGTATTACTTATTTTATTCATTTTTGAAACAGAAATGTCCAACATTGCTTCTCAACTGGGACCACATTCAGCCTTTTTTCGTCATATATGACACTAAATTGAAAAACTCTTCTGGCCTATTGGTCGCACAAAGCAAAAAGGATGCTGATGAAATGACATTAGCTTTGACAAATTATGAATTCTATTATTGAATTATTTGAGAAAATAAGGCAGATAACTCAACAATGAAATTCATTGAAAGCGGCGGCCCTCTATTTAATAACCCAAGATTGACTTTTACAGAAGAAAAGAGAAGGAAGATGCCAGCAAGGAAGAAAGAATGAAAATAATCACACGTTTCCGGCTCCACGAAACCACATCCACTGAGACGTAGAGAATTGGAAAGATAAAAGTGGTATTTGATTAAACTGGCCGGGCGGTGCATTGTATCATTCCTCGTTCCTGTGCGGATTGAAAGCTGCCTTCTGCTGTACTAAGCAGCACCGGCACAGGTCAGAAGCAATCTGACAGGAAGGAACTGAGCTCAAACTCTTCATTTTATTGAAACTAGAAATGTTATAAACTAGCAGCATTTGTTTCACTCGCAACATCTCCTGTCCACAATAGATAGGATATAAATGATCCTGAATAGCCCCTGGTAATGATTTTGGTTTGACATCCCTGGCTTTAGTTGGAGTGTAATATAGAAGCTGTAAATAGGGTTTCAGAATATCTGCAGTGTTACCATGATATTTTATTGACCCCTTTCGCAATTTAAAGTGCAATAAGAAGTGAGAGTGGATTCCGTCGTCTCCACACAATCGTACTGTGAAGCGGTGCATTGTTTCCAGTGCAGTAAGTCAGCGGCGATGACTGTTTTAAGGGCTCCACGGTTTCTCTGTGGTCCCTAGGCTGTAAGATTGCCCTGTTGACTTGACTAATCAGGCCAGCTACACCACCCACACATCTCAACTTAAATCATTCAAAGAGACATTTGGTGTGGTTATAATGACAGTGGAGTGTTTGAAGTGAGTCTCGTTGTCTTGACTGCTGCTGCGTCAATACACGCAACAGACAGTGAGACGTACATTTGTCAATTAGAGGGCTTAGGAATAGGAAGACAATTATAGGAATATAATAGGAAGAAACTGAAGGTCCCTAATGTGTCTGAGCCTAAGACGTCTGTCCCTGAATACATTGGAGCATATACGATAATAGTTTATCAATGATACTATATATATATATATATATATATATTCCATTTAACGATTTAACCAATTTATATTTGTTCGTTTTTTATCACAACTTTTTGAAATTACAATAATGGCATGACAAATGTAAGTTATAACACACCCAGTGTTGAACATATGATACAATGTAGAATATGTTCTTTTATAATGTATAACCAAACTCCCTCTAGCCATGTTTCCAAAGAGGGAATCAATAAGTGAAACGGGACAATGGAAAAAAATCAATGGAGGCGCAAGAAGTACTGCATCATCAGTAGAGCGATGCAGCGTTTGAGCCTGAAAGAGGACTTCTATATTCACCAGGCTCCATCAAAGTGTGGGGAAAGGAATGCCAATGCAGAAGTCATTATCTATATGTATGGTTTAAAAGCTACATTTTATTTTTTAAATGTGCAGACAGATCAGCAGACATCTTGGTGGTGGATCACTTGAAATCCTTAAGGGGATTTATAATGGGATTTTTTTCCCCTGCCCTGAGCTGGGTGAACTGTGTGAAAAGGCTGCACAGTAACATGGTTTCATAAGTGAAAGCAATTATTTCACATGCAATGAGATGGGATGAGAAAAAAAGGTTTGTTCACACAGAGCTTTACAGGTGATTAGAGTGCACTAATGTCTGTCTCTCTCTCTGTGTGTGTGTGTGTGTGTGTGTGTGTGTGTGTGTGTGTGTGTGTGAGAATGATGGGGGGAAAAAAACTGCGTGTAATGTCAGGACCATATCCTGTGAGCACTCTTGTTTAATTAATTAACTCCCCTTGATTTGACACACCTCTGCTTCTGCTCTGAGGGGTTTTGATTATGTGGTTTGATTTGATAAATGTTCAGCCTGAACTTCATTGAGTGCATTTGTGTTTTATTCCCCCCATTCTCCATTTAACCTATTTACCCTGTTCCATTAGGCACCTCCACGGAACATACTGTACATTTGTAAAATATTACCATATGTAAAACATATAATTATTCCTACAGATGAAATTAGCTGGAGAATTTCCAATTGTTTTGGATAGTTGGGGATTCGCCTGTCTGAATGTAATTTATACTTATAATTATAATTATATAATATAATTTACTTCTGCTGTGTCTTCATGTTTACCTGCCGTTTGATTAGTCTGATTGATTGGCAAATTGATTGATTGGTAGGGTGTGACCTCCAAAACCGCTCATAGGTAAATGCCGCCTGACTTTATTTGCCATCGTTTCCGTTTCTGCCGGATGGGCCACAGGGAGCTGTCATTACTTCAATGGCTATTTTGTTGTCTAAAATCTACCAGGAGGCGGTCAACTTTTGTTTTCATCGCTGTGAACAACTTCGGATGCCCTTCAACTTTCTTCTCTCTCATATTTTATTCTCTTACAGCACTTGGTAATAGATTTATCTTGTGTACTCCATGATAGGAGCAGATGTCCTCTTCCCTCTGGCTACAGCGCTCCCTTACTTAAGTTAATTAAGTTCATTTTCGAAAACACCTATCCATCCTGTTTCTCTCTCCTTTAATCTGATCTCTTCTAACAAGCAGAGGTGCTGTCTGTTGGTGTTCACCCCGGCACTGGCTGCTCTCCCTCTTTGAAAACTATCCACCCCATTTTCAAAAATAGATACCATGAACCAAAAACTGACATGAATGTAGTATTTTATGCTGCAGGTGTGAATGTAATCTCAATCTGCCCTCTTTGACGCACATAGATTCTTCCATAAGGAAGGTCTGGTTTGTGATTCCAATTTCAATATATTTCATCCTGTCCGGCCCTCCTCCTATATCCATCTAACAACTACAGAACTCCAGCTGCTGTGTTAGCAACTACTTTGCCTTGGTCGGGTTTGGTTCAATAAGTCTGCCTTTTGGTTTGGATCCATTTGGCTTGTAAAGAGAATGGCCCCACACAGATAGATGTTTACTCATGCAAGAATGAACGTGAAATGTTTTTGCTTAATGCAGCGCTGTCTACTCAAGATAAAATGCCAAAGTGCTACTTGGTGCTTTGCCTTGAACTAACGAGCTCGACATCATTTTATAGGCTTATATTTGTTGTATATATTTGTTATATTAGTTTTTCCAAAGTCCTGACCTTTCATGTGGAAAGCAGTCACTCAACTGCGGCTTCTCTGCCAACACAGCACAGATGCAAAGAGAAGGAAAACAAGTTTGTGTGAGTCAAATATAATAATGCCGAAAGAAAGAAGCAATAATGATTTGTTTGATAATAAGCTTGCTTTTGTATAGCAAAAGGAAAACTCTAACATTACACTCGGACAATGAAAATAAGGTATTGCACCAAAAATTCCTAATAATTCATTTTAATGTTGTTTCGCCACTTAATCAGAGCTGAATAGTTAGTATAGTTTGTCTATATAGTTCTATATAGTTGTCCTATATGTATAGGATTTGTTGTCCCATCCCTATGTCTGCATTTTTGTTCCCACATTCCTTTACTCAGTCGCTTCCTTAGGAGCTCTGCTACTTGAGAAAATATCTCACTTCGAAAGCACGTAGGTGTATTTGCTCAAAGTTTTATCACGTTGCTTGAATAAAGATATGATGCGCTGTAAATGCACCTGAGGGACAAGAAAAGATTGCAGCTAAATCTACACCTCTTGCCTTCGATTGCTTGAATGTTGGCATACAAACCAAAGTGGAGGCTAGAAGATTAAGTGAAGTGCAAAATGTGACGTGGACAGAGGGAAATGAGGGCAATCACGTGCCACGCTGGTCTCCAGAGGTTTTGAATCATGTCACCATTGTAAAAGATAAAAATAAGTCTCCAAATTAGTTTCGGGTGCACTACACTAAGGAAGCAACACTTAAAATAAATCCATGTCTCTGGCGCTTGCCTGTCTCCAGTCTTTACGGTGTAATTAGCAGTGTATAAACACAGTGCTTGAACAGAAATTGCTTCAGCTGCACTTACACCTTCATACCTGCGTGTTCCGTTCTGCACCCTCGTTTATGTGTCTTTATCTTTACCCAATATTTTCTCCTCGCCCGCATACATTAAAAATATCCTCCAGGTGCAACCATTGCATGTCTGACACAATCTCACATTGAAATAAAACAAGTTGAAATAAGGATACGCAGCCTGCAGGCGTGTCCCGAGATGAAGGGTCACTGCCCTGTTTGGATCGAAAGGGACACTGAGGACACTGGCCTGTCTTCCTAGGAGTGAGCAGCAGTTTAGCTCTGTGTCAGACCTGCAGGCCTAAATACTGTATTCCCCTGGCCAGCGGACACACTCGCCCCCCCACCCCTTGTTTTGGCTGGCAGATGTTTTCATCCCCACGGGAGCCTCCAGTTCACATTCCTCCTGTTCCGCCTTGGAGAGGAGAGTCCCGCCGTCCAGATTTGGACACAGCACATTTCAGCACGTACACTGTGGAAGAGGCTGACAGTGTAGGGACATGTGCCATCATTTATGTACATGTATCACGTGTCAATGTGCGAGAAATGCATAACAACTGAGCTTGCAAACTCGGTACCTTGGACCTAAATATTAAGATAGAAATGAATTGTTGCATACAGTGTAGGTTTGATCTTATCTTATGAGATGAAATATATTCTTATTTTATTATCATGCTGTTATATATATATTTGATCAAATTGTGATTGATGATAACGAATTAAGGAAAAATAAGGATTAGTACACGTCTGGTAAAGCCCGTAGCTGTGACAGTATGGGTCACATGGCCTGCTGGACTCCCGCGAAGCAGACGACTCTGGATGCTACAAATATAGAGGGTGCACTTTCACGCTTGCTCTCCGTGGCCGGAGGGCTTCTCCAGATGGCCATCTATTTCAGCAGAGGCCTTTTCTGCTGATTCTTCAACTTCTGTCGCCCGTCCTTCTTATCATGAACAAGTGTGAGAGAGTGAAGTCATATTCAAGCTGACCGGATAGTATAACACAATCTTCTGATGAAGCCACCTGATAACGGATTCTCTGTCAAATGTATATATTACCTCAATGCACGTGTGTGTGTGTGCACAGAAAACCACAGACGCACAGAGTTATGTAATAATAATGCAGCTATATATAAACTCTTATTATAATTGTTTTGATTTTTAGGAGGCACCAGCCTGATTGGCCCAGACACCTGAATGCAATTTAACGGTGGATAAGGTGCAGCCGCCGGGGAGCGCTCTGTGCCGGAGACACGAAGGCCAAACTCACTTTAGGAAAAGGTCAGTGCAAAAAATAAATGCGATGAGTGACTAACGGCCGTCCTATAGATGGTTTCACGCTGAGCGGAGCCAACAGAAGGAAACGCAACATCACACTGCGGAAAGAGTGAACATCCAACAATCGGGCAAAGAAAGACTTGTCAATCTGGTTCAGAAAGACATCTGAAATAAGTGCAGCGTGTTATCGCGGCACTCTGGCCAAACATAATAACGGTGTCACCTTGATGCGCTTTATTATCTGACAAATTGGCTGAGGACAGGTCAGTGCATTCATGCAGAGGAAGAGGTTATGGAGTCACTCATATTCATGGGCCTTCTTTCAGACTCTGAGGCAGTTTCTCTGTGGAATAAATAATTCACACCACCTGCTGGGAATCCAGGTGTATTGATCATTTGTTATTTGAAAGAGAGACGGAAAGAGACTTTTGTGTTAAATCTAAAGTGCAGTGTTAACCTCTACGATTATGCATGAGCTGATTCTATTGAGCCCTAATTATTCATCGCTAAGCTCCATTCAAACGCAGTTCATCACCTGGCTCTCTTCACCCTTTTTTTTTTTATGGTGACGTTCAGGAGCTTAAATCTTTTAGCAGGAATAAGTGTTCGACGTCAAGAGAGAAACCCTTTGGCCGATAAGGAGAAACCACTGGCCTTGAGGAGGATGGATGGTCATTGCGGTGGAAGAAGTAATGGGATTCAATAAAGTTTAAGCACTAGGCTAGAATCTAAAAGACGACATGTATCATTTAAAAACTAACTTTGTCTTTCCATTTAGCCATTAACAACAATTGATTTAATATATATACATGATTATATTCAATGTTAAATATAAAAAGGCCATTCAAATGCCCGACAAAGAGAAACCCTAAACTTTAAGGTAAGAGGCATTGGTTACCATGGTGATCTTGTCCTGTTAACAGCAATTCATCAGCGAAGTGAGAGATGGAAAACCCGGAGCTCAGCCCCGCAGAGACAGCTTGCTGGCCTATTAATTTTGCTTTGTAAGACAGCCTCCTGGATTCAGTGGGTCAGCATAAAAAAAGAAAAAGCTTCTGAATCAGGTCGGCTGAGCGTCGGGGTCTCTTGAGCTTTTCCAAACGCAGACGGAAGGGGCGTTCTGTGTTTGTTAATATTAATCTAATTGCAGTGCAGTTGATATATGAGATATGATATGATATATATATATATATGATGATATATCTTTAAAAAAAAAAGACAAATATCTATAGATACTTCATTTTTCTTTTTAGGAATTGAAGTGGCAGTGACCCCTTGATCCCGTGGAGATCCACACCTGTGCCCATCGGTACACTTTCATGCCAACATACTAACTCTTCGTCATATACCCACATACGGTGCAGATTAAGAATAGACCTGATGCAGCATCTTTTCCTCAGGTGTGGCTGTGCACCTGGGTTTTGTTTTTCATCGTCATCAACAAAATACCATGTCCATTTTCTAGTTTATTCATTCTAATTGAATAGATTATTTTTATATTTCATAATTCTTATTTCTGTATTTAAATATTTAAATGTGTCTTTGAGCCTAAATTGTAGAGAATCACCAAGGATCCACTGATGCTGGAACGATACATTTTCAATGAGTCCAAGTTGGTTGAACACTCAGACTTTTACGGTGTGTGAGATGAAGAGTCGGATTTATTGGTGGAAATTCTCACCCGCAGTTTCAACCTTTATTTATGTGGGGCCGTTTTATCTTTTGTTCTCGGCCTGTGATTTAAATCTTGACATTGATTGATGTCAGCGGCTCTCGCTATGGCATACAGCCCAGACAAGCCTCCTGGGGGGGAAGGGTAGAATTATTCTTCTCAAGTCTGAACTGCCTTCTGCACACAAACGCAAAACAGACAACAACCCTGCAAACAGGTGAAATCACCGTCCGCTGGAGCTTCGGTATAAATTACAAAAATACCATGCGGGCCTGTCAAAAAAAAAACCAACACAAAGTGAGCCTTGTACATGTTGCTTCCCGCTGGGTACGAGGGGATCCAGCTGCTGTGCAGACGACGGCGCAGCGACGTCTTAAATGGAGCTGGCCGGGTCAGCGCAGCTGGAAACGGGCCGTGGGTTTAACTTTTCCCACTGACTCCACGCAGCCGTGGCACGCAGCGAAACCGTTTCTGCTCTAAATGCACGTTGCCGCGCCCCTCCCCGCACACGGGATGCGGCGATACCACCGACACGTCCGCCAAACCTCAGAGCAGCAATCATCATTATGGCCGCGCTCGTTGGGCGACATCAGGTGCAGTGGGAGGTCACTTTTCCACATTCAAGATCAGTGCGTCAATATGAATTCATTAGCTCCGCTGATTAATTGTCATCTGATAACGCAGATTAAATAATGAATCCCCCCCCCCCCCTTCACCAAACTGGGCTGCGTTCTCCTGAGAGATGTCATCATGCCAGTGTTTGCCTTGAAAACCTTTTTTGAGTCTACACAAACAAGAGCTTTGTGTAATCCTGCGATAATACATTTTTTGTTCTCTTTTTCCCTTTAATGCCAAAACAAACAGCAGTTATACATCCAGCAGCTACAGAGTAACATCAGCATTCACCTGCAAATCCTGTAGCTGTCCGCAGACTCCCCAGGGAAATATCTGAGTCTTTAGTAGCTGAACGCTCCGGTGTGCTGTGTTCACCGGCTCGTTGCCAAAATGTGTCCATGTGTACAGTGGGTTTAAGATGTGTATCGCTGAGAACAGGAACCTGCTGCTGCCAAAAAATAGATTTTGAGAGTGGGAGGAGGGGCGCTAGAGGTCAAAATGGACAAAAAAGGGCTTAAAGAGGTCCAGTAGGAGAGTGCTTGATGGTTCAAAGATGCATGCTGAAATTGATGCCGCTCCATTGTGCAAAAATGAAACCAGAATATCCCTAAAACTGCCATTTTTTGGGGGGGCCAGAGCAGTAATGGTATATCGAGCGCGACTCAGTCCCAGCTGTCAATCTTGACGTCTCACTTACTTACTGAAAAGACAAACACATAAATCATTGTGAGAAAACTAAATTGACAAGAAAAAAAATCTTTAGATTTTATTTATTTTTTACTTTGATTACTGTCGTATGTTTTCACTTTGCTCTAGGGAGCGATCATGTTATCAATCTTTGTCTGTGTCTCCTTGGTTTCAGAATGATATTTCTTTTTCTTTAGACAACAACACCAATCCCTTCAGCATGCAGACTTGAATTTCTCTGCTCTTTCTCACCTCTGCTCTTTCAAAATGTGCAGATTACTAGTTCACTGGGAGGGAGAAAAGGCTGCGACTATTTACTGTTATTTGTAGATATTCCGTTTGAAGGACAATACTTTGCACATCTTACTCAGCAATCATAATCTGGTAATGACCTCCAACATGATAGATATGAGTGAGACAGACAGCAACACAATGTTTTCTGAGATTTGAGAAACCTATTTGCTGCAGTGAGACAGGCTGATAATCTCAGAAGGTCAATATCAACGTCCACCATCATCCCAGGAAGAGCACTCTCCCGGATTGGGACGTCCACTGCATTAAAAGGTGGCTCTTGCTTTTTCAGTCTCGTTGCTAGTAGCAACCACTATTGGCACAGATCCATAGCAACTTAATGCTGCAGCCACCATTTTTTTCATCTACACCTCAAGCACCCCCTTGCTGAGTAAGATTGCTAGTTCTCATTTGTCATGGTTGTCATTTTATTGTATATAAATACCCATGAGCCTCTGCAATTTTTCAGTTGAATGAAGCAATACCTAATCGACAGGAAATTTAAAAAACGTCGTGGTAAACAAAGCTGTGGAAGCACAGGTGTGCAGATGGGTCCGACTCATTTGGAATGATTGACAACCACTTTGAATGTGAATGAAGGTCATCCTAAAGTTAGAATATGGCTGTTCCGAAACATTAGAGAACCGGGTGTGGGTTAGACTTTATATTGCAGACATTGCATGCCAATGTATTACAAGCTGCTAAACTGATGCCCCACGGGCACATAGTAGATACAGATACTTCATGCAAGGAGAGAATACTGATTGGAGAAAATCAACGGCAATCAATCGCATATCTACCTGGAGCTCCTCAAAGGTCAGCAGGTCAAAGGCTATTAACGAGTCGGTGGCTTCTGTTTTAAAGGAATTGGGAGCTGTACACAAATTAGCATTATAAAAAACATTTGTAGCTGTAGAATCAAATATGAACAAGTTGGAAATGCTGGTTGATACTGGCTGATCCACTATTAGCTGTGAGTGTGAGACTGGAGTGACCTTGCACGGAGTTTGTGAATAGAAAAGGCAGCATGCAAAAAAATACAATGAATAAAAGGTGGTGGAGAACCTGAAATCTCCAGAGGAAGAGAGAGGAAAAAAAAGATATAAAAATAGAGAGAGGTTTAGAGGGGACAGACAGAAGTGGAGCAGAATAATGGGAACGCACCAGCTCCCCAGATCAATTCCCCGTCCACGTCCCATCAGTCATGGCAATTATACATGCCGCCATGGGAGATTGACTCTCAAGAGGAAAAAATAAAATACATCTCTGGATCCTTTAATTACAAAGCTGCTGTCTTCATCTCCACAGGTATGCAGGTTCCCCCGTTCTCATATCTGCTTTATGCATTTCATTTAGGATATTGATTTTCTTAAAGGAAAAGGTGTGAGGAAGGAAAGCGAAAAAAAGGGGCGGGGGGGTAAAGCGATGCGTATATGTTGCCTTGAGCACGGTGTCTCTATATAGTAATGCGAAAGGCATGGGAAACTATTCCAGCAGGTCTGTGGGGCAGGAAAACATCTTTTTATTCCAAAAGCTCTTCGCTGTGGCTGGTTGTCTGTGTGCAGACGTTAGAGAACTGTCTGTAACCACTTGAGAGCAATTAACAACCAGTGTGACTGCAAAATAATTGTGTTTTCCTTTAAACCTGACTAATTTCTTGCCAAAATGAGTGAACATTTAAAAAAATGTGTCACTAATGAGGCCGCTGACGGCGTTAAAATATCTTTCCGCTAAACAATGGAAGGTTAACCAAAGGTGAAATTCGCTGCTTTTTGTAGTTTAGGTTACATAACATGGCTTCTTAAAAGATGATGTGTCCAATCAAACTTTAAAAAGAAATGATGTAAAATAGGACAACATGCATGAACCAAGTCCGAATCCTTTTAACATCAGGGGAATGACAGGTAAAACAAAAACATGAATCTGAATAGGGATTTTACTCAGGATGTACAATAACTGCCACTTTAAAACCCTCATCTGCATCGTCATCCTTCAAACTATATGGTGAGAACTTATTTCGGATTGTACCGTCTTTTGCAATGTATTCTTGACATAACTTGGTCCTTGGAGCCGGATCTTAATATCTCTGTTCTCTCCTCTAGGGTCGGTGACTGAGTCCGGAGTCGTGCCAAAAACGTCTTGCTTGAGAGGTCGTTTCGGTGAAGTGAGGCCAGCGACTTCGGGGAGAGGAGATTGGAGAGCCGAGATCGACAGATTACAGGTCTGTGTTATTTTATTCTTTAATGTATAGGTCAGATTTCTTTTCCTGGCCGAGGTGAGAAAGACTCTTAAGTCACGAAGCGCTGTGGAGCGCAGACGTCGATAACGACTACAAGTTGTAAAATCGCGGAGGACCATAAGCGAGTTTTTGTGCACACTGAATTACATTTTGGCGTGAAATTGGAACGTTGCCGTGGGAGTAAAGAGTAAAGATGAAATATATGCCGAAAAAGCTGTTTATGTGTCAAAAGAAATATGGATTCGACGGAGAGTTAAAACTTGAAAGTTTCTTTGGATAAAGTCTCGTGCGGTGTTGTAAGAGGGTCGGGAAGAAACACTCTATTTTTACGGCACATTAGTCGCACCGGCACCTGGAATAATAGAATTGAGTCAATTACTTTTCTTCCTCCGCTCACAACATAGTTCACCCGAGGCTTTTCCTTTCTCTCTATCAGAACAGACACATCTCAATAGTACTACAACTTCTTCCTGTCAAGCAATTTGATAACTTACCAGCAAAGAAGCAGTACCAATCACGAAATCGTGAGGGAGTGAGTGACTTAGAATTGAACCTGAGGACTGGAGCGGTGCAGAGCAAATAAGATGTGGCAGGAATTTGAGCACGATGAAGGTGGAGCAGAATTAATGAGGTGTCCTGTGCAAATCTAATTTCTTCCCCAAAGCCACTCCGGGCAGTTTGCTCTCACTAACGTCCTCCGTGAGTTGACTGAACAAAACCTGAACTTATAGTAGGTCGCAGGCATTCATGTTTACCAAGCGTGTCCGTCCCTTTGAGCCAAAGAGTAACACGGGGGGCCAGCGTAACCGAATAAGGCCCAACGAAAGTGCACAGTGCTGTGGGGAGCGCGGGTAGAAATGGTGACATGTCATGAGGGGTTCCCTCTGCGTTTTGGGGCTCCAGCTGCTTCATCGGCTCCAATTACAGAAGCCCGCTGTAGGCCATTGCATATCAGAACGGCAAATATGTAACTAATTAAGAATAGATCAGAAGAGAGGAGGAGATATTTTATCTCCTATCTGTAATAGTTATCTCAGTGTCCCAAAGCGAAGGCGGGTTCTCATGACCCACAGGCAGTGGCTGCACCGATTACAACTGCTCACACACAGTCTGAGGAACCTCGGCGTAATGAGGAAGCCCATTACCGCGGACGGCTGTAATACATATACAGTATGTGTACTGTGCTGTTGCCATAGTCCCACTTTTCAATCTCAAAATGTTTTCCAAACTTGGTCTCGGTGCGTCTTCAGTTCAGCAGTAAAAAAAATAAAATAAAAAATGTTTCATTGGGTAGTAAAACTGGGATAAAATGGGATAGCGGTGTTGATAAATCTAAAGCCTCTTTCTTGGGGTGAATTGATAAGGACCAGTAGTTTTTTACATTTCTGTTTATTCAACTTTCATGGAGTTTCCTGCAAAATCTCACCCATTCGTCTTCCGTCTGTACTGTTAAGAATTACATAGAGTTAAGTGGTAAGGAGCAGGGACGCCAGGGAGAAAGTTCAGACACAGTGTGCGGGGCGCATATGTTGAGCTCCGACACTTTAAATATAAGAGTAATCTCGTCTTTTTCCTAAATTGGGTCAGAAACGCTATTTTTTTTTTTTCTTGTTTTCTTTTACCTATTTCAACTTACAACCCGTCTCACGGGGAGCTTAACGAGGTTTACAAATGTGCTGGGATGTAGTGGGAAAGAACGCGCCTCTGCTGTGCTCTGCACATTCTATGGATGGAGTGAATAATGAAGAGAGGCTCCATTCATGGGTATTTGAAGTTGCCCTGTGTACCTGTCTGCACAATGTGCAGTGTTTGTTGTAAATATATACAGTCTTTGCACCTCTTGATTTATAAGTAAAGAAAAAAGTAAAGAAAAATGGGTTCAGTCTGTTAGTTTTGCCTCTGTATTTCTGTGACGGGTGAAGTGGGCCATATGGGGAGCTCGGCGCGGATTCATAATGGACCTGACACATTTTAAAAAGCACTGAGGGAGCTAACAATGCTGAATTCAGCACTGCTCCACGGGGACGGTGCGGGCTGCCAGTCACGCCGCATTATGCGGCCAGATATTATGCACAGAGTCACCAGTGCATGCTCACACACAGCTCTGTCTGGGCTGACGGGGCCAGCTGTGAAAAAGCGCTGGTCAAACAAACGCATCAGGTTGTACGCGGAGCAGCTTATTGAAATATTTGCACCAACGTCAAAACGCAATATTTAGCGTGGCGTCTCATATACATTCCATGTAAGCGTGCATGAGAGCAGTTTGTGTGATTGCGTGAAAGCGGCAAACTCAACTTACAGCCATTGTGATCTGTTATTTTGTTCATAGCACAGAACATTGAACAATTTGAATCAATTTGGCAATCGCAACCCCAAAGCAAACGATAAACACAATGGCTCCGCTACTCTCCTCCCGCAAGTGGCTCCGCCCACAACATCCACCGACAGCCCTGCTGACGTTTGTGATGCTCTCTTCCTGCTCTTTGATAAAAAGCGTCTATCAAGCCAGTCATCCTTTATTTTTGTGTCAAAAGACACTGATGACGTTGTGATGAAATATTTTCACCGTTTAATATTGGCAATGATCATTTATCCACTCAGTGAAACACAAATCCATCTGCCGGCGCAACAAAACAACAACACTAGTCTCAATCAAGAGCATTGTAACATACAGACAGGCTGAATTTGGAATCATGAAACCTCCACCACAACATGTCATCCTTATTCCTAATATTTATATTGTGTGTGTATCTATATATATGTATGTATATATCTATATATGTATATATATCTATATCTATATATGTGTATATATAGATACACACACAATATAAATATTAGGAATAATATATATATATATATATATATATAGATACTGTAGATACACACAATTTTCCAGCATGTGATGTGTCGATGCCTCCACTTGCCTTCACCTGTATCACATGTCTGCTCTGTGCCTGTCAGCGTCTGTTCTAGTAGCCATCATACGTGTGCTCCACGTGTCACTGGATGGTGAGGGTATGAGCCTGAGGACGTGTGGATGTGTCCCACTCTCTTCACTCTGTTATTATGGCACCTTGCATCCAGGTTAAAGAATGATTGATGAACCGAAAGACATTTGTCTCTGCACCTGATGCGTTGCGTGTGCCGTTCCCTCTTATGTCACTATCTCCCTTTATGAAGCCATTTTTTTTCTTCATCCTTTGCATATGTCAGAATAAAGAGGGATGCGGATTTTTCTTTGGACTCCAATGTGGGTCTCACTTAAAGATAGGAGGAATATTCGTTAGTTTACAGATTTTTAGTCCTTGAGTCATCCTGAGTAATTTTTCTCCCCATTTGTGTGAATAAACTACTGGCCTGAGTACCATGGATAATATTGTCACCGCGGACCACATTAGTTCCGGATTTAAAGACGCTCCAGTGGAAAATCAATTGTTTTCAGACGCTTAAAAGCCCTGTTATTGAAGATTTGTGCTGTTAATGAATTGCGAGTCTTGTTCTCTGTTTGTGGATACGTTGGAGCTCTTGTTTTTGTTGGTTGTTTTTTTCCCGGCAAAATGGATTAAGCGTACCATCAAAAATGTCACCTCTCATCTCAGTAAAAAAATACATATTCAGTGCGTCCTTATGTATTATGGAGCTTTGCTTACTGAACAGCAGGTCTGTAAATAAGACATTTTCCGTCACATATTAAATATACATATTGCTCTCTTGGAATTAGGAAGACGCATAACTCCAGGAGGATTTTAACTTGCAAATTCTTCTGCTTCACACCTGCCACAACTGAATTCTACCCCATTTTATCATTATAATAATTATATCAAATGATTATGCCCGGAAATGAGCATTCCAATCTACCCTCCATCAGAACTACTTGATAGGCATCACCGTAACAATAAGGCCACCGGAATGACTGATGTGTATGCTAATTTGTTCAGGCAATGTGCATAGGATATATTTTGCAAATGTTTCTACCCTTGGTTTCTCTCCGAATGCCTCCGGGGACACAACCGTGTTGTCATCATTTTCGGTACGGTTTCAACCTGCCACCATATCGATCTTGCCACCTCCTCTTTCTCCAGAATTTGTTTGCTTCAAGCGAGCATTTGCATTTCACAAGTATCAGCTAAACTGTTCCGTCATCCTATGGCCCGTTCTTAGGCTATTTCAGCATGCAGTGCACGGCCACGGATGGCTTTCAATTGAAAAAGGAATAAGGCCAAAACTTTCTTTACATACTTTCTTTTACAGAAGGGAAAATAATGAACAAGGGCATAACAATAAATGTTGCGCTTGAATTGAGTATGACGCAGGTTCAATTGCAATATTTAAATATAACACCAGAAAATAATGGAATGTCTAATTCACTGCGAGGAGGAATATTCCCTTTTAACAGCAGCGTCCACAGAGTGGCAGCTGACTTTCTCGTGAGAAATGGGAACACGTCGTGGCTGGCACTGTTCATACAGCTTCCGTGTCACATGTTGACGCTGGATCCGTGCAGACACGTATGAATCGTCGGCGAAGCTCGTGGCCCGTGGTATTGCACATGACCACCAACGTGGTTGAGTGTTGCAGTAGGTGTGTGAGCCTGCAACACACATCCAGCCCAGTTTGCCACTCACGCACGCACACTTTAAGCGGCACGCTTCGCCTACGCACACGAGGGCATATGTTTCCATTTATCGCCGTCGCTGTTACCTCCAGTTTCCTGTATGGGCAGTAGTGTGCCATTCCGCTGATTGTGTTTTGTATGATGCTGACGCTCATCCCTCGATTGAATACATAAACAAATTGTTCTTTCTTGCCAATTCTCTTCTCTGTTGGCTACCTGCCAGAGACTAAGTGAGCAACGCAGGAAGCCAGCATGCGGTAGATGGTGGTGACATACGTTGGCTAAACTCGGGGGGCACCACTTCGAGAGCTCTCGACGGAGAAACTTGGACCCGGCGTAGACAGGAGGAAAAGGAGAAGGGATCTGTTTCAGTTTTATCGCCGTGTGGTACAATGTTTAGGATCAACTCTAATTGAACACGGATGAGCCATTCTAAAAAGCATCCTGTTGTGATGAAGTGAGATGGATTGTCAGAAGAGCCTCTTATTTGAAAACAATTATTCTGTTTTTGTCAGTATTTGCTGGAATCAAAGGCAGTGGAGCACTTGGGGAGCGGTTCCTCTTACACTTGCACGAGAGACCACTGCAGCTGAATTGCATTTCTCCTCCGCAGTCAGCACGCTGTACATCGCATTCAAAGGTCCACAGCTAATCAAGCCACGCGCACGTTCTATAAATATTAAAGACTGATTTTGAAGCCGCAGATTGAAGTATGTACCTAGGTATGTGCCGGCGCAGTGAGGCAGCCGCTCACATCGATGCGTACGACAATTAAAGTAATCCGCCCTCAACTGCAATCATCTTGTCATGTGGTAAATGTTTCCCGTAGCCTGGTGCACTGAGGGGCCCTGTGTGTCAAAACATGTTTTGACACAAGTGCCCTGTGTAGTAAACCTCTCCGTTTGCAAAGTCACGTTTGATTGAATGTGTAAATGTGAATCCAGCTGGAGGTCGATAAAATCCCCACATTGTCGGACCCACAATTGACTCCTCTATTCTGCTGACTCTCGTCGTTAATGTTAAATAACTGTGACAAGTATCCTAGCATGTTGCAGTTGAAGGGATTGTGTTTTTCTGGATGATATGGATTTATCAGATTTTTTTTTTCAAATTTCATTTGCACATCTTGATTTATTACTGTTAAAAAAAGTTTCGTTAAATTTGTAAAGCCAAGCAAATTAGTTTTGTTTTTTTTCCATTTTCTTTGAAAAAAAAATGAAATTGTACTGGTTAGGTGTGTACACTGTCAAATGTCTTGCTTGACATACTACTATGTGAATTTGGTCCACGCTGACTGGTTCAGTTTGTGTGACATCCTGAATGGATTGCCATGCAGTTCAGCAGCAGATGTTGAGCCTTCCCTCGGGGATGAATCTTAATGACTTTGTTCATCCACTGACCTTTCTTCCGTTAGATTTTCTCTAATCCTGTGAATTATCTCGCCATCTTCTCCGTGGACCATCTCCTCGTGATTTCACTGATCCCTGTTTGTTCCTCCCGGGACAATCCTGAAGCTATTGGCATGAACTGTTGCACAAGTCCTATTACGTCAATTTCCATTGGATCTCGTCAATGCCTGGTCGCCGCTTGTGGTTGGAATAGAAACATAGTTAACAAGAGACATGGTGCACACTTTAAATGCTCGTGTAATGACTGTTGATTAGCGTGCCGTCAGCACACACGGTTTGTGCCTGTTCCCATGGAAACACGCTCCTTTCTGCTTTGGACTCAAAATTCCCAACAATCCCCCGAAACACACTGTCAAATATTAATATTGAAATGTTGCTGTTCTCTCATGCAATATTCACAGTGCGTTTCTTGTGGGTTAATGGCTGCAAAGTTGGAGGACTCCAAACAAATGGTCTCTTTCAGTCAGCTAATGAGGATCCAGCTGAACAAACAAATCAACATTTCATTATTTCTCCACCCTGGCAGGTTTGTTAGTGGATTTGGTTTGGTGGTTGGCTTCCTGCAGTACACGATGCTTTGTTATGCTAATTTGAACTCTGACTTTTGCTCGGTTGCATCTGTGAAGCTTTAAGAAAACACTCCACTCAGAATAACACACCCCATGAATAGCAAAGGCACATTTGCGACGGTTTAAATGCAGAAAACGCACTCAATCGTTATGAGAAAACAACATATTTTACCATATCTTAACTATTGAGGGGTGTGAATTGATTGAACTGCCTCTGAAATAATCTGTCTTTGTTTTGATTTCACATGCATAACTTCTTGCTTGCCAAAAAAAATAAAATTTCTTTTCACATTTGATTGATTGATTTTCCCAGAACAGTACAGATTTTTAAAACAAGAGCTTAAAGTAGCATCTGTGTGTGTGTGCGTGCGTGCGTGCGTGCGTGTGTGTGCGTCTATATCTATCTATCTATATATATATATCTATAAATATATATCTATATATCTATAGATATATAGATATATATATATGATTTAATACAGCAAGGTTATTTTAATTGAGGTTATTCAAGAGGTTATTTCTCCCCGTGATTCATATGGAGAGTCACGGCCTGTGGTTGGTTTCTGAAAGTTAAAACTTTAGTTTGATTTTAAATCTGATATGACTGAAAAGGTTCAGCAGCAGTTTAAGATATCATTCTAATGAAAGCACATCCAAGCTCAGATTAATGATGTGCTGAGATAAGGTGAAAGTAAACATAACGGGAACAACTCTGCGGTGTCTCCGTGTTTGGAAGCCTTTTTTACATGCACGGTGTCCAATCGATTCCGGTCTGGATCGTGAACGTGCGTCTGTCACCTCATTTGTGCTTACTGACTTAAAGTAGCACTTGCTCTTAAGAGAGGTGACAGGCAAATACATTCTCACACGGGCTTCGCTGTTGACACATTCGTTTTAAACCCTCGTACTGAGCCCATCACTATCCGATGTGGCAAATACCGACCATCTGGTGTCTGTAAGTGGACCGGAAAAAAAGTGAAATCATGAAGCATATTTTCCAAATACTCTGGGCCCCAGGCGTAGTCACAAATGTTCAAAGTGTGCACTTGACCTTCAGCTTAAAATACAAGTGTGTTATTTGCTCGTGATCCTCCTGACAGAGCATCCTCTAACCACCCGGCTCTGGAGCCACCTGTGTCCGGTGTAAAATATTCTATTTAAAGGGGCACCAGATGTCCTGCAGGAGATATATTGGCCTCTGCAATGGGCTGCCTTACACGGAGATTATTTGATTTTCCTCAGCCTGCCAACTTGCAGCAGTCTATACATTAATCTATGTTGTTTTTATTTTACTTTAACTTGTCTTTCCCGGAATCCGCTTTTCGCAAATCTGTACGTTTTTTAACTAGAAAATACTTGACTCTAATGGGCTTGACAAAGAATAGCCTGCTGGTATATCTAGAGGTAGCTCAAACCTTTGGGATTTAGGAATGGATTTGAAGTGATCGGCAACAGCTTTTAAACGGAGCAAAGACTTTGAACTATCCCCTTAATGAGAAGGACTGTCGGTTTCGGGTTAATGGCTTGGAGCAGATAACGGGCGACGGTGGAAGGGAAGATTGCATGCGGTGTTTGATGGAGGACGCCACGGCAGGTGGTTGAGGGGTGAAAACTAGAAAGCGGCAGTAACAATTTAAATGGTGCAGACGGTCTAAAATCCAGAAGACACGTGGTCTCGGTTTGGTGCCAGGGCTTTTTATTTTATTATTATTTTAGCCACCTTTCTGATTGGTTTTGAGTAGCAGCATTTCGGGAGGTTTCTGTGGCCTGGCCTCCCAGGCAACGTGTAGTCCCCCGTTTTGTACTCAAGCCACCTGAACTCACCTTAGGGCAGGGAGATCATATGCTTGGTTACCCGAGCAGGAAAGCCTGTGGAGTTGTTGCAGCTCAGGGCCGATGTTCTCCCAGGACTGTGTGTGTGCCCGTGGACTTTTGATCCAACCCCTGCGGCTAAAAGGGTAAACATTACTTCGTTTATTAGTTACTATATTAATATTCCTACTAGTCAAGATGGGATGAAACAAAGACACAAGACGAGCAACATTTGAGCTAAGAGTAAAGAAAGTGCTGTAATCTGGATATAAACACTTTTTAGTTTGTTGTTGTTTTATTGCGTTTTATGCTTTTTATAATCATAATAATGATTTATGGATGCAATGCTCGATTCATTTAGTCTTAATCTAATTCCACAATTGACTCTATTATTTGTTGCTTGCATTATAAGCTTTCTGACCTATGAATGTGATGCTTTCTTTTATACATTGGCAGTAAGCATCATGGGATTTTTTATTCCATTGTGGTTTATCTCAGACAAAAAGTAAGACAGTACTTTCTCTCTATATCATTTTCTATTTCTATTCTTGACTTTTCAGCCTCATTATTTGCCTCAACTGTGACTCTCACTACATTGCGTATTCTCTAAATTGTGGTTTATAAGTCACAGAGAGACCAACCATCAGTGCTTCATGATTTAATGAGTGTTTTTTGTTAGAATAGTTGATGGATTCCAAACTATTTCAAATCTAAATTAAACTTGTGCCTTCACACGATACAGATTTCTTTTTGCACCGTATGAACAAGCGCTGATTTATTCCATCTCTCCCGACTCCCACTCCCCAAACCGCCGCTATTCGATATACACATTCACACACATGAACACCTGGAAGCTGTCTCGTACGATCACTATCATACCGGCACTGTGCGGCTCCACAGGAACATTTGGCAGAACCAAGCTGAGCATGTATGAGCAGAAACTTTATTACATAAGCAGATGTCCTCTCTCCGGCGTCTATTCTGCGTGTCTAGAAGACGGCAACGGCCTTTCCAAAGAAGAAACAACAAATCAGATGCTGTAGACTGTGTCTGCTTTGCATAAATACTTGAATGCCTCGTGTTTACTGGTATCAAAGCCAGACTCTTACATTTGTGGTTTTAAAGATTAATATAAACAATTGGATAAAAAAGGCAACAAATAAGGCATGCCTTTTTTATTTTTTTTACTTATATCCATTAAAACATTTTTTCAGTCAAAAGATCAGGTAAGAACAATACAAGAAAACGATTTGCAAATGTTTTTGGTCAAAAGATAATTTGTGGTTGTACAGGTGGAGGACTATTTAGGTGGCCGGCCACACTGCCCTGAATTGTCTTCGCTACGTCAGAGGCGGGGCTTAGCTGACCAGGACAGACTGTGTGACCAGCTACAGTGAGCTTTAACATGTGCTGACAGCTAATCAATAGCGGATAGTGTTTTTTAGCTTTTAGGGAGAACTATTTATAACAGACTGCACCATCACTCTCCAAACCAAATCAGATATTTCCATGGGACAGACCACTTGCTGCACAATCATGCTTCACAAAAGTGTGCGTGTGTGTGTCTACAGCTGAGCACAGCATGGTCTAGATGTATATTTGGTAACGAAACATAGAGAGCGCATTTGTCCATATTGTCATTTAATGTTATTACAACGTCAATATCAATTTTTCAGAGGCTTAAATTTTGCTCCTAACGTCCACACAGACATCTGTGGTAAAAATGCAGCGATCAATCTTTAACTTATCATTAGACTCTCGTGAATGACTCGCATGACTGCGCCATTCTGCTTAAATGTGTACTTTTCCCTTTTTCTTTTAGAATGACATTGCAAAGTGCTGCCTCCTCATTTTAACATTTGAGTCGGTGAGCCTTGCTCAGGAACACACACAACTGTCAAGCGAGGAAAGTAAATTGCTCTTTCCCAACACAAATGAAGAGATAATAACAGAGGCTTTAAAAAATAGTTCAATTCATTCTCCCACTCTGGCTTTGTTTCTTCACTTTTGGGATATACAACATGAACTGAGCTTTGATCAAATTAGGACGGCTGAACCGTAGAAGTGTATAGCTGCAAACTAATGCACTGCAAATATATATTGAAATCACTGAAAAAACACAGAACTTGAATATGTTTTTATGATTTAAATCTATGACATTTGCACAAGTCTTTAGTCAGAGTGCGGGGGGGGGGGGGGTGTTGAAATGCTACCGTGTTTAAAAGTATTCATATGGATGTGTGTGTGAGAGAACATGTCCAGATGGCAGTTTTGTCAGGAACAGTAAAATAATGCTATTTTGATGCAGTAATACAATATGTTGTGCATGTGGTGTGAGACCATGACCCCCCCCCCCCCCCCCCCCCCCCTCCCCCCCCCTCTCCCCCCCCCCCTCTTTCACTCCCCCCCCCTCCCCCCCCCCCCCCCTTCCTCTCCCCCCCCCCTCCCTCCCCCCCC